>WBNM01027475.1:3548-32344 GCA_013399055.1 Ramphastos sulfuratus | reverse complement strand
GGGAGGTGTCCCTGCTTATGGCAGAGGGATGGAACTGGATGATCTTTGAGGTCCCTTCCAGCTTTACCATTCTAAGGTAGCTGAGGGGAGACTGTTGACAAGGTGATGAGACAAGGCACAATGGCTTTGAGGTGGAGAAGGGTAGATTTAGACTGGGCATTAGGAAGAAATTCTTGCCAGTGAGGCTGGTGAGACACTGGAACAGGTTGCCCAGGGAGGCTGTGGATGTTCTCTCCTTGGAGGTGTTCAAGCATCCTGGGCTGGGCGGGGGATGGAGACTGCAGGGCAGGTGGCCTATGGTGAAGGAGTTGTAACTGGATGAGCTTTAAGGTTCTTTCCAAGCCAAAGCAATATGTAGGTCTGTAACAGCAGCACTGATGCCATGCCCCTTCCTGAGGGTACTTGGGAGCTGGGAGCTTTGCACCCTTGGCCACACGAGATGCTCTGAGATGCTGATGGAAGCTGGAGCAGCCAGCCCAGGGGTTCAGCTTGGGTGTCATAGAATGGTAATGTTGGAAGGGACCTCAAGGATCAGCCAGTTACAACCCCCTGCCATGGGCAGGGGACACCTCTCACTAGTGCAGGTCACTCAAGGCCTCATCCGCCCTGGCCTTGAACACCTCTAGGGAGGTTGTGGAGCGCAGAATCACCCAAGGTGATCAAAGATCACCTGGGGTGATTCTGTGCCCCACACCCTCCCTGGGCAACCTGTGCCAGTGTCTCACCACCCTCACTCCAAACAACTTCCTCCTAACATCCCCTTTCAGTCTCCCCTCTGCCACTTCAAACCCATTGTCCCTTCTCCTGGCATTCCAAGCCCTTGTCAAGAGTCCCTCCCCAGCCTTCCTGGAGCCCCCTTCAGATCCTGGAAGGCTACTTGAAGATCTCGTGGCAACCTTCTCTTCTCCAGGCTGCAGAGCCCCAACTCTCTCAGCCTGTCCTCACAGCACAGCTGCTGCAGCCCTCTCAGCATCTTGGTGGCCTCCTCTGGACTGGCTCCAACACTTCCATGTCCTTCCTGTGCTGGGGGCTCCAGACCTCCCCCCAGGACTCCACTGTACTGTCACTGCAAACATCCATGTCTAATGTCCTTGAGGAGCTGAATAATATCACTCTCAGGGGAAATAATGGATGAGGTGGCAGAAGAATGCAGCTGTGATGCATTGTCCAGGAGAGGTTAAATGAAGCTGTCAGGCAGATCTTTGCTGCAAGCCCTGCTTAGAGGTTTGTGGGTTGGGTGCTTCATATTTCTGACAGCACTTTGCTCCAAGTGCCAAGTCCAAATTCAAAATGATTTCTTTGAGGCATTTAGAGTCAGCTCTGCTTATTGCATTTCTAGAGACACCATCTCTGCTGGCAGCAGCAAGACCCAAATTAGCAAGTTAATGAGGTGGATCACTTGCATTACTTAACTGATGTTCTAGAGACCTGAACATCTGGAGGTGAAGCAGCCTGGACTCTGCTGGCATATGGGGGGCACTGGGTGTCAGATAAGCTCTCTTCATTAACTGCTTTAATGTCTGCAGCAGTGAGAGCCTCAGGATAGCAGCCTAATGGGATGTGGTTGAGGAGGGTTGGTGAGGAAGGAAGCCTTTTGCTCCATGTCATTGCTCAGAATGCCTGTGAAGATTTCTCCTCTCCTGTGAAGTGTATTTTTGACTCTCCAGCTGCAGGCTTGTACACAGTGGTGGCTGTGCAGAAATGCCAGTGCCATGGGAGGGGATGTCTGGGCCAGGGAGGGAATTGTTTGATGAGACTCATTTGGGGTGATTTACAGAGGAGGCATTTGGCTGTCTACTGCATCCCTGCCCTGTGTCCCCTTGCTTCAGCCCAGGCAGGGTTAGATGTTGTGCACAAAGCCTTTGAGGGGCTGGGCAAGCCTGCAGGTGGCACAAAGGACCCCTGAGCACCAGCACCAGACTCACAGAATAGCTCAAGTTGGAGGAGGCCNCTGGAGGCAGGATTGGAGGTGAGGTCAGAGCAGAGCCAAGGGGCAGAATCCCCTCTCTTGCCCTGCTGCCCACACTCCTCTGGCTGCAGCCCAGGACAGAGTTTGCCTTCTGGGCTGTGTGGCTGTGGTTTGCCTGTATCCCAGCTCATGTGGGTTTACCTGTGGTGGGTTTGTGTTGGGGGTGTGTGTGTCAAATCCCTCAGGGAAGCTTGCTCAGGTATTTCCTTCAAAATAACCCTTTTGAATCAACCAAGAATTCAACGAAGAAATGAAAGAAAAAGAAGGAATGGAAATATTTGCAGCAGCATGATGGCAACATCCTGATTTAGAGCCTTTCTCTCAGCCCAAGAATTTCCTGGCTGTGAAGCTTAATCTCCAGGATGTGCTTGAATGATGGAGGTTGGGTGAAGACATCCAGGAACTACAACTCCTACAGCTAAGAAGGGAGCATCTTCTCCCCTCTGCCCTAGTGCAGACAGCTGCTGGGCTGTTTCCTCCCTGCATTGAATTAGTGGCTCTGACCAGCAGTCCAGCTTTGAAGCTGGTACTGGCAGTGTGTTTGCAGAAGGGCTGAGCAGGTATTTCATCTGCTTTTTGCTGTGCTGATTGATTTTGGGCAGCTCAGCCTCACGCCGACTCGGATCCGCGCGAGCTCCGTTCCTGTTTGCCTGCTAATTCTCCTTTTCTCCTTTTTTCTTTTCACAGCTGAACCTGCAGACCTCTTGAAGGTGTTAGACTTTCACAATTTCCCTGATGGCATAACAAAAACCACGGGGTTTTGCACAAGCAGAAGGTCTTCAAAAGAAGCAGATGTGGCTTACAGAGTAACTAAAGATGCTCAGCTCAGTGCGCCGACAAAGCAGCTGTACCCTGGTGAGTCCACAGCTTTGGGTTGGTATGGAAGGAGCTAAACCTTTCCCCCAGGTTCTGCAGGCACACAGAGGGATCTCTTTTATTTTTCCAAGTGTGTTTGGGGTTTTTTTTTCCCTTGGCAGGGAGAGGTTTTGCTGTTTCAGGGGGGCTGCAAACTGTCAGCCACTAAGAGAACATTGCAGTGAGTTGTTCCTTGAGCGTCTGCATTTGCACATGGTGCTGGGGGGTTTCTCTGCAGAGGATGCAGCCAATGCCTACATCTGCTCCCTCCTGGAGGAGAAAGCTTCTGCTGTCTCATTATCACACCGTGACATCCAGCTGGGGAGAGAGGCTTGGAAGATGCAGAGGAATGCAGAGTGTGTTTTGTTCTGTTTGGGGAGTGCCAAGCACTCAGTAGGGCCTGCTTCTGTGGCTGTGGTGTCTCTCTCTTAACACTAATAATCACCAGCTAAAAATACCAGACTGCCCCACAGGAACAGATGTCCCAGGGAAAGTAGTTGGAGGTTCATTAGACAAAAGCCACAAAGATGTAGGAGTTCACAAAGCCCTTGAAGAGCAGCACGGGGGCTACTGGCTTCTATTTGTCACTGAGGATGCTCTGGAGCTCCAGGCAATCACTGCTGCAGAATCAGAGAATCTTCCAGCATTGTTGTGACAACTGGGCTTTGGCTGGGGGGTTGGGTTTTGGTTTGACACCTGCAGAGATGTGGTGCTGAGGGGTTGTNGTCCAACTCTGATCTGCTCTTCTCTCATCTCTAAACCATTGCCCTCATCCTGTCCCTGCAGACCATGGCAAACAGTCCCTCTGCAGCCTCCTTCAGGTACTGGAAGGTCACTATTAGGTCTCCCTGGAGCCTTCTCTTCTCCAGGCTGAACACCTCCAGCTCCCTCAGCCTGTCCTCGTAGCAGAGCTGCTCCAGCCCCTTGATCATTTTTGTGGCCCTCCTCTGGACCTGCTCCACTAGGTCCAAGTCCTCCTTGTGTTGAGAGCACCAGAGCTGGATGCAGCCCTGCAGGTGAGGTCTCCCCAGAGCAGAGGGGCAGGATCCTCTCTCTCCATCTCTGGCCACCCTTCTTTTGATGCAGCCCCAGGCTGCCATTGGCCTTCTGGGCTGCCAGTGCCCATTGCTGACTCATGACTCCCCTGTTCTAGTGGGAGGTGTCCCTGCCTATGACAGGGGGTTGGAACTAGATGATCCTTGAGGTCCCTTCCAGCCTTACCATTCTGTGATTCTCACCCAGCAGAGCTGCCAGGTCCTTTTCCATAGGGCACTTTTCTGTCACCTCCTCCCCAGCCTGTGCTGCTAATGAGGATTGTTCTGCTCCAGCTGCAGGACCCTCAGCTTGGTTTTGTTGAACCTCCTGAGGCTCACCTGGGTCCACAACCCCTCCAGCTTGGCCAGAGGAATGCTGCATGTAGCTTTGTCCATGAAGCAGTAGATGACTTAAGCAAAGCAACCAGCCCCACACGTTGTGCCTTGGTGTTTGAGAGAGGATTAATGACACCAAATGCATGAGCTAAATCGAGGGTAATGTGGCATGTCACCACCAGTGCTCTTTAATTAACATGCTGTACCCATCAGACATGGCCTGCCAATGGCACAAGTGAGGGCTTGGAGGCTGGGCTGCTGATGTGCTTGCATCCTCCTGTCCTGCCTTTCCTTCACTAAGCTTTCAACCTCCTTTATCACCCTGCTCTGACAATGAGCAGGTGAATTGTGTTTAATCCTTGGTGGGCAGGAGCATACTTGACAGTCCATGTCTCCTGCACGTGGACTGAGAGCCTGAGATGAAGATGAGGGCAGCCACATCTGGGCTGTGTGCTGGTAGCCCTCCATTGCCTGGGCAAACCTCAGCAGAGGAGCTGCTCACTTTATTGCCTAAAGCCCTGTTTCAGTGTCTGCAGCAGTGCAGAGCAGATCCAATATTTGTCTTTATGGCTGCCCAGGGCAGGATTGTCCTTCCTGACTACAGAGAGCATCATTGTGTGGCTAACTGCACACCTCTGTGGCTTCATGTCTTGGAGACCTGTGGATAGCATAGAATGGGTTAGGTTGGAAGGGAGCTCAAAGCTCAGCCAGTTCCAACCCCCTCTGCCATAGGCAGGGACACCTCCCACTAGAACAGGTTGCTCAAGGTCTCATCCAACCTGGTCCTGAGCATCTCCAGGGAGGTTGTGGAGAACAGAATGTGATCTTTGATCACATTCTGTGCTTCTGTTCTCCACAACCTCTGTGGGCAACCTGTGCCAGTGTCTCACCACCCTCACTGCAAACAACTTCCTCCTAACATCCACTTTCAATCTTCTCTCTGCTAGTTCAAACCCATTCCTCCTCCTCCTGTCATTCCAAGCCCTTGTCAATAGTCCCTCACCAGCCCTCCTGTAGTCCCCTTCAAATCCTGGAAGGCCACTCCAAGGTCTCCTGGAAGCCTTCTCCAGGCTACAGAGCCCCAACTCTCTCAGCCTGTGCTCACAGCAGAGCTGCTGCAGCCCTCTCAGCATCTTGGTGGCCTCCTCTGGACTGGATCCAACACTTCCATGTCCTTCCTGTGCTGGGGGCTCCAGAACTGTACCCAGTACAGTTTCTCTGTACTAACCTAACCCTAACCCAACACTTCCATGTCCTGCTTGTGTTGGGGGCTCCAGAACTGTACACAATGCTCCAGGTGGGGAATATCATCCCAGGGACAGGCTGCAAGGACCCTACAGTGGCTCCTGAGTCCATCCATGTGTCCCAAGGCAAGATGAGCTCAACCTAACCAGAATGTTTCCATCATCTTCATGTCCTCTTTCAATGTATCTGAAGTGACTTGAAGTTTTGGGCCAAGTGGTTCTTTGAGTTGAGAAGTGCTTGAAGGAACTGATTTCAGTTTGGAACAGCCAACTCTGGAGAACATGAGAGCTGTAGCCACTGGGAAATCTTACCCTGAGCACCTTTTGTGTCATGGAACCCAGCAAGCAGTGGTGACCCTGAGATACAAACCCAAGAATGGAGTATTTTGACTGATGAGTGTAGCAAGGAGACTGAGTGACACCACTGATGACAGAGATTGGCACAAGGAGGCAGCAAGCAGGACTGAATCATGGTCACAGGAGAGAATTCAACATTGGAGATTTTACTGCTTCTGCCTCACTTGAGTAGTTCTGTGTCCTCATTGAGTTCTTTGGTTTGCATCTGCTGGCTGCCTTGGGTGAGAAGCTCTTTTCATCTCATAACATCTATTAATGCATTTTAATGCTTGGACTTGACCTTCTTAAAGGTCTGTTCAAACCCAAACCAACCACAAGCTGGAAACAGAATCAATCTGGAAAGCATTTCCTTGGTGCCATCAAACCACTTCTCAATCATTTCATCGCCTGCACAACCACGAAGCAATTCAAACAGCCCCGTCCAGCTCTGGAGGCATCCAAAGTTATTGAGGCCTCTCTGCTGCTTGCAAAGGAAGTAAGGAAGGGGAAGAGCAAAGTGAAGAACCCCTCCAGTGCTTCCCATCAGCTCACCAGATGTTTCCTCAGTGCATCTCCAGATCTAGACATGACTTCAGCTCACACCACTGAAGGAACGGGAGAGGAGGTGAAGATAACAACTGCAGCACCAGGGGAAATGTGGCTTTAGTGATCTCACATCACCAAGTGGATGAGCTGAGACTTTCCCCTCTCTGTTGTGGCACACTCTGCATCATATTTGCTGCTAATTAGAAGCTGGTGCTTTTCTAAGCTGGCAATTTGATGGGCTCTGCATTCTGCAGCCACAGCCAGCAGAACAAGATAGATATATATACACACACATATCTACATGTATAAAAGCTTGTCTGGTTGGGGGGATTTTTTTTCCCAGCCCACAAAAGTGAGAAAATCTGCTGAGATGCTCTTTGTGCTTGCTCCCTAAATAAGTTCTGCTTCCCATCAAAAAGTGCAAGAAAGGCAAAGTTATTTTTCAGTGGCAGGCAGCAAAATGTCATTTGCATTCTCCTAGCAAACTCTGTGTTCTCCACACTCCTTGTGGGTGTCTGCATGTGTGTGTATATATATAAATATATATATATATGAGCTGAAAAATGTCTGTTATAGCTTGAGCAGTCATCTCTGAGCAAAAGAAGCCATTCCAAAACTGAGTCTTCTCAGACAAAGATAAAGACCAGAAGTTGATGTCTCTAGAAGAGATGTTCTGTCCTTTTTGAAAAGTGGTTCTGGGACATGCCAGCACCTCACAGGCTTTGTGTTGGTGCCAGGAACTGGATCAGCTCCTTGATNCTGTGCCCAGGAGAGGAGGAGGCTCAGCCTGACTCTGCTGTGCCCAGGAGAGGAGGAGGCTCAGCCTGACTCTGCTGTGCCCAGGAGAGGAGGAGGCTCAGCCTGACTCTGCTGTGCCCAGGAGAGGAGGAGGCTCAGCCTGACTCTGCTGTGCCCAGGAGAGGAGGAGGCTCAGCCTGACTCTGCTGTGCCCAGGAGAGGAGGAGGCTCAGCCTGACTCTGCTGTGCCCAGGAGAGGAGGAGGCTCAGCCTGACTCTGCTGTGCCCAGGAGAGGAGGAGGCTCAGCCTGACTCTGCTGTGCCCAGGAGAGGAGGAGGCTCAGCCTGACTCTGCTGTGCCCAGGAGAGGAGGAGGCTCAGCCTGACTCTGCTGTGCCCAGGAGAGGAAGAGGCTCAGCCTGACTCTGCTGTGCTCAGGAGAGGAGAGACTCAGCCTGACTCTCCTCGTTTGCTTATTTGGGCCATGCTGGTTTCAGATGCAACCTGCACTAAGTGAAGCTGATGGCATCAGGGAGCTGTGTGAGGGTGGAGGAATCTCTGCCCACCCTGCATGTCCTCACCTCTTTCCATGGCTCCATCTGCAGAATTGGAGTCTTAACCCTTTGCTGCCTTGCAGGAGGCTGCACATGGTGAATTTGAATGGATTTAGTGGGGGTGGGCAAAAAAAAAAAAAAGAGATGCTGAGCCAAATCCAGCATCATTAAGTGAAGAGATGGATGTGCAGCATCTCTCAGCATGAGCTCATTTGAAGAAACAGAATGTCAGAGCTTAATCCCAAGCTCACTGTTGGGGGCTGGGGTGCTGGTGGTGGTATCTCCATTGTCTTGAAGGGGATTTGGGTCAATTTCTCTGTGCTTCACATCTTGATGATGATGTATTTATTAGTATTGCTGAGGGTTTTGTTTTGTTTTTTTTTCCCCTCTACCTCATGCCCTAGCCTGGGTCACTTCTAGCTCTGACAGTGCAGGCATTGTTATTTTTGCCAGGACAGCAGAGTAATGTCAGCTATAATTCATCCATTATGATTATTTGGGTTGAGAAACTCCCATCACCATGGATGCATTTTAATAATAATGGAGGAGGGAGGGGTGGAGGGGAGGGAAATTGGGGAAAAAAAAAAAAAGAATTTAAAAGCAGCTTTTTTAATGAGTTGGCAGCTTGTCCAAGTTGAAAGGTACTGCATTGTGGATTCCTAATGAAGTTTTGGACATGAGCTAGTTTACATAAAAGGTCCAAAACTGCAGCCTGTAATTGGAACCAGGAAGGGTTATGGGCTGGGTGCTGCTCTACAGGAGGGTCTGGGGACAGCAGGAGGGAGATGAAGCTCAGTGCATCCTATGGGAGGCACAGTTTGGAGGCTTGCAGTTGCCAAATAGCTGCCTCTGGGTGCTGGAGAGGGAGACCCATGGCATTTAATTGCTGCCTGAGAGTTGTCTTCTCCAAACGTTACTTAATGAAGGTGAAGGGGATCCACTTGGTGCAGGCTCTGTGAGTGCCTCTGCAGGTATCCTCAGATAGCCCCTGCCTCAGTGGCCATCCCCCCTCTCCTCCCTGCCTGCCTGCCTCAGTGGCCATCCCCCTTCCCCTCTCCTTCCTCCCTGCCTCAGTGGTCATCCCCCTTCCCCTCTCCTCCCTGCCTGCTTCCCTGCCTGCCTCAGTGGCCCCTCTGTCCAGGCTGGAGCAGTGCTGGGCTTTGCTGCATCCCAGGCTGCTCCTGCCTCTCCCATTGCCCAGCATTTAACCCACTGGCTCTGTTCCTAAGAGCCAAAGCAGCTCCCAAGCAGAAGAGGAGAGGGGCTGAGCTCATGGCCTCTCTGCATTTGAACTTGCAGCCTTTTTTGCTCTGGTTGGAAGACTTCCTCAGTCCCATGCTCCCGGTGCCATCCCTGGGTCAAAAGGCTTTGTGCAGCCCCAGCCTACCCTCCAAGAACAGCTTAAAGGGGGGGACCAAAAATCTGTTAGAGGCTTGTGGAGATGGAGTTGGACTCTTTTAGTCGTTGTTGTTGTTGTGGTTTGCATGGCTGTGTGCAGCTGCAGTTCAAAAACTGATCCATTGTGGAGCTCCCTTCCCTGCCTGCCACTGGCTGCTATGCATGGAGAACGTCCCTGGCACACACCCTGCAGTGCCCATGGCTGGGCTCTGCCCCACTTTGCTCTGCCCTGCTGTGGTTTAAGATTTCCCAAGCAGATACCCACTGGTACAATGCAATCCTTGTGTTTTTTGTTGGTATTTCTTTGTTCCTGAAAGCCTGGAGCTTAAAGGAGAGATGTCCTGCAGGTCTCAGGCTGCTCAAGTGCAGCAGGTGAGGAGGTGATGCCCTGGAGGTACCCTCTGCTTCAACAGGTCCCACCTCCAGGCTTAATTTGATCAAGAAAGCTGCTCTGCTAATCATAGAATCAGTCAGGGATGGAAGGGACCACAAGGAGCAGCCAGCTCCAACCCCCCTGCCATGCCCAGGGACACCTCACACTAAATCAGGCTGGCCACAGCCTCCTCCAGCCTGGCCTTAAACACCTCCAGGGATGAGGCTTCCACCACCTCCCTGGGCAACCCCTGCCAGGCTCTCACCACCCTCATGGGGAAGAACTTCCTAACATTCAGGATGAATCTGCCCATTTCCAGCTTTGCTCCATTCCCCCCAGCCCTATCACTCTCTGACAGCCTAAAATGTCCTTCCCCAGCTTTCTTGTAGCCCCCTTCAGATCCTGCAAGGCCACACTAAGGTCCCCTGGGAGCCTTCTCCTCTCCAGACTGCACAGCCCCAACTCCCTCAGTCGCTCCTCACAGCAGAGCAGCTCCAGCCCTCTGCTCATCCTTGCAGCCCTGCTCTGGACACCTTCCAGCACCTCCATAGCCCTATTGTAATAGGGGCTCCTGGTGGTTTAAGATGTCCTGTTTGGGATGTGCATCCAGGCTTTCCACTCTGGCCTCATCTTTCTAGTCTGAATGGCAGGAAAAAAAACAGCTGAAGCTGTGTGCTGCACAGGATGTGACCTGGTGCCCATATGGGCTTGAAACTTTCTGTCTGGAGTTTAAGGGGATTNTCCCAAGCCTGGAGCCTTGCTTGGAGTCCAAACCTTCCAGAATTCCAGGCAGGGCTCACCTGAGATCAGGCAGTGTGGCTTTCCCAAGCAGATGAGAAGCTGGGAAATGCATTAGGTGCTCCTTAACCTCCAGGCAAATTAGCATCCCTTGCTGATTGGCAGCTTCATTTCTGCTCTCAGCCTTTCTGTGTCTGCAGCAACTCTGAAAGCCAAAGCCACAGAATGCTCTGTTCTTGTCTGGCATAGACACAACCTGATGCAACTTCCTCCCTCCCCCTCCTTAAATAAAAACCTTCCACGTTGTGTGTGCCTAACTGGCACAAGCTGCTTCGTTTCCTCTGTCCCTCTGACATCTGAAGTTAATTTGGGGATCTTATGATATATGAAAGAAAAATATTTTGGGGTTTTTGACCTTTTTGGGAAAGGTTAGGTGCAAATAGTACAGCTATAGCCCAACAGCTGTTGCAGAACCTCTGTTTGCCCAGAGCTGTGGTCTCATCCCAACTCAGTGGACCCTTGGCCATCCTTTGCTTGCAAGTTCAAATGTGGAGTGGCTTTGGCTCTGGGACAGATTGCAGTGAGGGCTGAGAAAAGGCTTTCTGATCATTGCAGAATGGTCAGAGAAGCTCAGCTCTGTGCTTGGGACTTCCATGTGCCATCAGAGCAGGTAACCCTTGAGGGGGAACTGATCTACAGTGGCTTTGGTTCTGTCTGCTTTGTGTTGCAGCCCATCCCAACCCTGTACTGCAGGAGGCTTTGGGGCAAAATCAGCTCTTCACTTGTTGCCGGTGTGCACACATCTGGAAGGACAAACCAGAGGCCTGCCCATGGGGTGTTTCTGTAGGGATGTGTTTTTTTTCAAGGACACCTGCCTAACCTTTTTGCTTTTCCACTCCAGCTTCCCCATTCCCAGAGGACTTCTCCATTTTAACCACTGTAAAAGCGAAGAAAGGAGGTCAGTCCTTCTTGATCTCAATTTACAATGAGCAAGGGATCCAGCAAATTGGTGTGGAGATGGGTAGATCTCCTGTATTCCTGTATGAAGACCATACAGGAAAGCCAGGCCCAGAAGACTATCCTCTCTTTAGAGGCATTAACCTTGCAGATGGCAAGTAAGTGACATTTTGTGCACCAAGGAACAACCAATTCGTTGTGTGTCTTGATAGCAGCATGTTGAACCTTGTGTGAAGTAGGAGTCGTGAATTTAGCCCAGCATGGTAGGGGTTGGAAGGGACCTCTGGAGATCAGCCAGTCCCAACCTCCTTGTTAAAGCAAGGGGCACCCACAGCAGCTTGCCCAGGAGCACAATGCCCAGCTGGGTTTGGAAGCTCTCCAGAGAAGGAGACTTCACAGCCTCTCTGGGCAGCCTGCGCCATCACCCTCACACCAAAGAAGTTTCTCCTCCTGTTCAGATAGAACCTCTTGGGTTCCAGTTTGTGCCCAGTGCTTCTTGTCCTGTCCCTGGGTACCACTGACAAGAGCCTGGTCCCATCCTCTTGCTCCCTGCCCTTCAGATAATGATGAGGATTGAGAGGCTCCCTTCTCAGGCTGCTCAACAGCCCCCAGGGCTCTCAGCCTTTCCACCTCACAGAGATGCTGCAGTCCCCTCAGCATCTTCATAGCCTCCCTGGACTCTCCCCAGGAGTTTTCTGTCTGTCTTGAAGTGGGGAGCCCAGAACTGGACCCAGTACTCTAGATGTGGCCTGCCCAGGGCAGAGTAGAGGAGGAGGAGAGCCTGCTGGCCACACTCTTCTCAAGGAAGTGTATGTAATAATAAAGAAATGTCCATACACACCTGGGACTGCTCCCAAGTGTCCCTTTCATGAGCTTTACCCTTTGAATAAATATGAAACCTCTAAGACATGTGACTCACAGTCAATGGAAATCAGCTGACACAAGCATGGGAACACCATTGACTGAAGAGATCACTTTGTCTTGCAGAAATCCCTCCAGAGCCTCTTGCAGGACACAAGGTGGGTGGGCAAAGGAGCTGTTGGCATGATCTGAGTTGTCTTTAGGTCTGCCCCTGGGTGATTTTGGTGTTCGCTGGCGTTGAAGCTCTGCAGAACATCAGAGAGCTTCGTTGTCAGCTGCTGCTTGAAATCCCAAGGCTCTGTTCAACATATTTGTGGCTGTGTTCTTCTAGGTGGCACAGAGTAGCTATCAGTGTGCAGAAGAAAAATGTCACCTTGATTTTGGACTGTAAAAAGAAGATAACCAAGTTCTTGGACCGGAGCGACCACCCCATCATCGACGTCAACGGCATCATTGTGTTTGGAACAAGGATATTGGATGAGGAAGTCTTTGAGGTAAGGCTTCCAGCTCTGGGGATGGGCTACAGAGGTGATGAGTTGGATTCTGGTTGGTGAAGTGTTTGCAGCTCATTGCTGGAGCTTGTTTTGGACACTGTCCTGAGTCATTGATTGTTTCTTTTAAGTCTCTGTTTTGACCGAGCGAATATTTCCTGTAGCCATGCTGGGAAGGGTGGCCCAGATGGTCTGATGGAGTGAGCTCCTCTGGTTCTCTGCCCTCATGCCCTTGATGGGGTTCTAGACCAACCCCAGTGCTGGCATTGTGCAGGTCTGTAGCTGTTGTTTAGCATGGGAAGGGCTCACAGAGGCTTTTGCTCATCCCCTTGGGGTGAGGATTTAGCTAAAGCCTGCAGGGGCAGCAAACGAGGGCTGAGCAAAGCAGCTGCCTTGCAAGTCACACTCTGGGCCTGCAGGAATCTGCTCTTGCCCCATGTGCTGGCCACTGAGAAGGCTTCCAGGATCTGAAGGGGGCTCCAGGAAGGCTGGGGAGGGATTATTGACAAGGGCTTGCAATGCCAGGACAAGGGGCAATGTGTTTGAAGTGGCAGAGGGGAGATTGAAAGTGGATGTTAGGAGGAAGTTGTTTGGAGTGAGGGTGGTGAGACACTGGCACAGGTTGCCCAGGGAGGTTGTGGAGCACAGAAGCACCCAATGTGATCAAAGATCACATTGGGTGCTTCTGTGCTCCACAACCTCCCTGGAGGTGTTCAGGACCAGGCTGGATGAGTCCTTGAGTGACCTGTGCTAGTGGGAGGTGTCCCTGCCTGTGGCAGGGGGTTGGAACTGGCTGATCTTTGAGGTCCCTTCCAACCTTCCCATTCTATGATTCTTGCTTGCCTGCCCCGTGACAGAAAGGGACTCTCCTCCACAGCTTGGTTGGCAGCCCTCTCACCTCCCACACAGCAACTGCTCTGATCAAAGCAAACCAGAAGCATGAGGGCTGGAATGTTCCCATGAGCTCCTCTGATTTGAGCAGAGAGATAGAGGATTATTTATAGATAAGGTACATATGGCAGAAGCTCTTCCCATCGTTCAGCAGCCCCTTTTAATGTATGCATCTCCATTGCTCTGCTCTGCTGCACTTCTGAGGCTTTCATGGGGATGAGAATCTGGGCCCTCATCTTCCTTGCCAGCTACAATTGCTTCCCTGAAATCAGCCCCAGTGCAATGGAGTGGAAACCAAGACCTATTGATCCCTATCTCCTTACTTTTATTGTGGTTGTCTGGAGGAAGAGCTGCATCTCGTGGGCCTCCTCAACCCAGCAAAGGGCTGGGGAGCATCTACTGGTGGGTAATTAAAGCTGTAGCAAAGTCAGCTCTTGCTGTCACTCGTTAGGAAAGTTCCAGTCTGTTTAACATTACCAACATCTGGGAGCTGGGCTGCTGTAAACAGAGCAAGAATGCATGGACTGAGTGCTGCTGCCAGAATCCCACTTCTGGAGTTAGAGCTGCATCTCTAAATGGTAGGAAATCAATCAGCCTTCCCTGGGCAGTTAGGCAATTAGGATGGAAAGTAAAAGTTGGGTTGGATGGGCACTGCAGGGTCTTTTGCAAGTGTTGGAGCCTCTGCCAAAAATTTCAACAGGTGCTGGGCTTGTTGCATGAGAGGAGAGCTGCTGGACCCAGAGGTCTGGCAGATCCCCTTAAAGAGTTTGGTGTCACCTCCAAGCTGGATGAGAAACCTGCACTTCAGACTTCTTCATTTTGCAAAGCAACTCAGTTCTCAGAGCTGCTCCTGAAGCTTGAGATGCTCCCAGGTGGCTTTTAGTGCTCACCTGGCTTTAGGGCTGCCTGAAAAGAATCATAGAATCAGTCAGGGTTGGAAGGGACCACAAGGAGCATCAATTCCAACCCCTTGCCATGGGCACTGACACCTCACACTAGATCAGGCTGGCCACACCCTCATCCAGCCTGGCCTTAAACACCTCCAGGGATGAGGCTTCCACCACCTCCCTGGGCAACCCCTGCCAGGCTCTTACCACCCTCACACTCAACAGCTTCCTAACCTGCAGTCTGACTCTCCCCATTTCTAGCTTTGCTCCATCCCCCCCAGCCCTATCACTCCCTGACAGCCTAAAAAGTCCCTCCCCAGCTTACTTGTAGCCCATTTCAGATCCTGCAAGGCCACAATGAGGTCCCCTGGGAGCCTTCTCCTCTCCAGACTGCACAGCCCCAACTGCCTCAGCCTCTCCTCACAGCAGAGCAGCTCCAGCCCTCTGCTCATCCTCGTGGCCCTTCTCTGGACACCTTCCAGCACCTCCACATCCCTCTTGTCCCAGGGGCTCCAGCCCTGGATGCAGTACTCCAGGTGGGGTCTCAGCAGTGCAGAGTAGAGGGGGACAGAGGTGACAGTGCTCTGCCAACTCCACTCAGCCCTTCCCAGGGACTGAAAAGGACTTTTCTAGGGGTGCAGGCTCAGAGGACTTGTGAAAGCTCCTTGATCCTGGAAGGGAGGTGAGGTAAGATGGAGCAAAGGTTCCCCTCCACTGGAGCCTGTTGCCTGTTCTGGGTGCAAGATGCAGCCACAAGATCATTGCAGGCACTTACTGAGAATTGGATCATTAGCAAGAATTTCTCCTCCCCTTTTGTCTTGTACCAGATGTACTGATATTATACAGAGTGCATTTATAAAAACCCTCTCTGGTTCTGCTGTTGGTCCTTTTTTCTTTTGTCTTCCTCAGCAGACAAAGGCTTTTCAGTGTCCCTACCCTCAATCAAGACTCCAGCAGCTCTAAACTGCACATAATTAATAGGCTTCATGAAAGCAGTGGACTATAACCTAATTTCCTTCATATCTCAACAACTTCACTTCCTTTTAGTCCTCCTTTATCCTTTCTGCAAGCCTAAGCAGAAACTGTGTCAGGAAAACTGTGGCTCAGAACAATGGGAATTGGGTCTAAACCCTTCAAAGTTCTTTATTCCTGGAAAGCTGAATCGGTGCTGGACAAAAGGGGGAGATAAAGCTGCTGCTATCCTCAGCTGAGATGTTCCTCAGTGTCTTCTGTTGCCAGGCTCTATGCATTTGTGGCTTTTGCTGGGAGTTGGATGGGAGGGAGCATTGGGAAGGGATTAGATAGGTTGTGTCTCAGTGTGAATCAGCAAGAGCTGGATGTGGTGGGAGCTCAGGACCCCCTTGTCAGGGCTGAAATACAAGTGAAAACCTAAAGGCTTTTTAGTTTGGTTTTGAAAGGTGTGATTATTTAAGCTCCAGGTCTGACCGGGCTGGCAAAAGGGCACGGCTCTGCCCTGGCTCTGCCCTGGCGCTGGCCGAAGGGGCACGGCTCTGCCCTGGCGCTGGCCGAAGGGGCACGGCTCTGCCCTGGCGCTGGCCGAAGGGGCACGGCTCTGCCCTGGCGCTGGCCGAAGGGGCACGGCTCTGCCCTGGCGCTGGCCGAAGGGGCACGGCTCTGCCCTGGCGCTGGCCGAAGGGGCACGGCTCTGCCCTGGCGCTGGCCGAAGGGGCACGGCTCTGCCCTGGCGCTGGCCGAAGGGGCACGGCTCTGCCCTGGCGCTGGCCGAAGGGGCACGGCTCTGCCCTGGCGCTGGCCGAAGGGGCACGGCTCTGCCCTGGCGCTGGCCGAAGGGGCACGGCTCTGCCCTGGCGCTGGCCGAAGGGGCACGGCTCTGCCCTGGCGCTGGCCGAAGGGGCACGGCTCTGCCCTGGCGCTGGCCGAAGGGGCACGGCTCTGCCCTGGCGCTGGCCGAAGGGGCACGGCTCTGCCCTGGCGCTGGCCGAAGGGGCACGGCTCTGCCCTGGCGCTGGCCGAAGGGGCACGGCTCTGCCCTGGCGCTGGCCGAAGGGGCACGGCTCTGCCCTGGCGCTGGCCGAAGGGGCACGGCTCTGCCCTGGCGCTGGCCGAAGGGGCACGGCTCTGCCCTGGCGCTGGCCGAAGGGGCACGGCTCTGCCCTGGCGCTGGCCGAAGGGGCACGGCTCTGCCCTGGCGCTGGCCGAAGGGGCACGGCTCTGCCCTGGCGCTGGCCGAAGGGGCACGGCTCTGCCCTGGCGCTGGCCGAAGGGGCACGGCTCTGCCCTGGGGCTGGCCGGGCTGGCAAAAGGGGCACGGCTCTGCCGTGTTGGTCCATCAAGTGTCCAGATAGGCAGAAATAAAGCCTGGCAGGAAAGGTTTAGAGGAGTTTGAAAATATTTCTCTAGCACAACATTCTTCCGGGATGGTGGTTGGGGGGAACCAACTCTACTTCCTCTCATTAAAATTCAATTAGCTGGGAGGTTGTGTGTGGATCCCTGTGTGTAAGGCTGAGGGAATGCTGGGGACAGTTGAAAAGAGGCCAAAGGCTGGAGCTGAGGTTCCACAAGTTGGGTTTTGTGCTGAGTTTCTGTTGTTCAAAGCAGGAGTGTACAGATGTCAGGACAGGCTCTCGCGCCGGGGATGGGAAGCGGTGGCTGGTTTCAAGCTGTGCCTGAGAGGATGCTGTTGTGAGGCAGCAAAGGGCTGTTTGCAGTCAGAGAGAGGGGAAGAGGAAAGAAATAGCCCAGGGAGCAGGCTAAACACAGCCTCTCTGCTTGCAGGCTGGGGTGAGCAGAGGTCCTGTGGCTATAGTGGCACTGGAAGGAAGTCTTAAGGCTTCGAGGAGACCTTAGAGTAGCCTTCCAGGATCTTAAGGGGGCTACAGGAAGGCTGGGGAGGGACTATTGACAAGGTCTTGCAATGACAGGACAAGGGGCAATGGGTTTGAAGTGGCAGAGGGGAGATTGAAAGTGGATGTTAGGAGGAAGTTGTTTGCAGTGAGGGTGGTGAGACACTGGCACAGGTTGCCCAGGGAGGTTGTGGAGCACAGAATCACCCAATGTGATCAAAGATCACATTGGGTGATTCTGTGCTCCACAACCTCCCTGGAGGTGTTCAAGGCCAGGTTGGATGAGACCTTGAGTGACCTGTGCTAGTGGGAGGTGTCCCTGCCTATGGCAGGGGGTTGGAACTGGCTGATCCTTGAGGTCCCTTCCAACCTTCCCATTCTATGAAGTCAGAGGACACATGGATTTCTCTGGGCTGTGAAGGATTAACTGTCTCTAGTGATGTGCTTTTGATTCAAACAGGCACTAGAAACCAAGCCCTGGCACAGGCTAGGGGGGAGATGGGAGAGAGAGGATGAAGGTTGGGGAAGTCCCTTTCTTAGAAAGCAAATTCATCTGCATGAAACCCAGGGAGGCTTTCCAGAACATCCCTGTGGGGTGGGGTGTGGTGTCCCTGCTCCTCNTGTACCCCACTTCAGATACTGGAACCATATCCCAGGACCATGCAGATGGCACCTCCCCATGGCTTGAGTTTTCTACCTTGCTGCTTGCCTTGGTGGTCTGCTGCAAAAGCAATGCAGCCAGCCCTGGGCTGAAGCAGTTGTTCTGATTTAGCAGATGTGGGTTGAAACAGAGTTCAGGTCCTGGCTCAGTAAGGTCACTGGTGCTGGATTTCAGTCCCAGAAGTGTGGCTGTGTTACAGCAGTGAGCAGAGAAATCTCATAACCCACAGCTGGAGGGGCTTTATGCATGGAAAGTGCTGCACAACGTCTGTGGCAGGTAAATGTTACTGTCTCTGGGCTGGATTAGGTGAATTTAACTCCTTTTGCAATGCTGTTTTGACCCCTTTCACATAATCCCAAGGAATGAAGGTTGCTTTCTGCAGCAGTGTGTGGCCCAGCCCTGGTTTGCTGCTCAGCATCACTCTATAGACCACAACTTCATGAGTATGGGCTGAGGAATAAAGTGCAATTAGTTCAGACCTTGGCAAGCCCCCAGGTCATGATGTATTCCATATTTCTGTTGGCTAATCCATTTTGGATTTGCTGGGAGGAGGCTGTTGTGTGAGGCTGGTAGAAGCACCTGGCTGGAGGAGCCTTGGCTGTACCTGGAGTACAGCATCCAGCTCTGGAGCCCTCAACACAGGAAGGATATGGACCTGATGAAGAGGGTCCAGAGGAGGACCACAAAAGTGATCAGGGGGTTGGAACACCTGAGGACAGGCTGAGGGAGCTGGAGGTGTTCAGCCTGGAGAAGAGAAGGTTCCAGGGAGACCTAATAGTGACCTTCCAGTCCCTGAAGGTGGCTGCAAGAAGGCTGCAGAGGGACTGTTTGCCATGGTCTGCAGGGACAGGATGAGGGCAATGGTTTGAGATGAGAGAAGAGCAGATCAGAGTTGGACATTAGGAGGAAGTTCTGCATCCTGAGGGTGCTGGAACACTGCAACAGGTTGCCCAGGGAGGTAGTTGAGGCCACATCCCTGGAGATAATCAAAATCAGACTCCACAGGGCTCTGGGCAACCTGATCTGCTGAAGGATGTCCCTGCTGACTGCAGGAAGGTTGGACTGGATGAGCTTTGGAGGTCCCTTGCAACTCAAACCATTCTATGATTAATGAAGCTCCCTCAAAGGCACTTCCCTCAAACCTGGGAAGTCCTACCATGCATTGCTGCTCTCCTCATGAAAAAAAGGAGGATACAGCAGTGCTGCTGCATGGCTTTGGGAGGAAGACTTCTGGAGGTGGCTGCATGTTGAAGACCGAAGCTCCCCAGCAGCAAGCAGTTTGGGTCCATAATGTGTCCAGGCACATTTTACTCTACCACAAGGGTGGTGAGAGCCTGGCAGGAGGCTGCAAAGGCCTGCAGGGACAGGATGAGGGCAATGGTTTGAAATTAGAGAAGAGGAGATTTAGGTTGGATGTTAGGAACAAGTTCTGCACTGTGAGGGTGGTGGAATACTGCAACAGGTTGCCTAGGGAGGTAGTTGGAGGCTCCATCCCTGGGAGGTGTTCAAGGTGAGGCTTGACAGAGCTCTGAGCAACCTGCTCTAGTGCAGGATGTCCCTGCTGACTGCAGGGGAGTTGGACTGGATGAGATTTGGAGGTCCCTTCCAGCCCAACCCTTCTAGGATCACAAAGGTTGTGGTGTAGACATTGGTGACAAAAGGAGTAGGCTTTGGTCAGGCTGCTGAGGATGTAACAAGAGAGCACCTTTGGTGTAAATTCTTCTGGGTTCACCTCTTGAAAATCTTGCAGGGCTGTCCCCTAAGGTAGCTGATGTTTGGACCCTCTGGCAGTAGTATTGATGTGCAGTGTTGGGGGGGATGAAAGGAGTTTTCCCATGAGTGGGAAAGCTCAGTGCATGTAAAAAATAAAATATATAGAGACAGTTCACATCCTAACGTGAGAGAGGCAGTTCACATCTTTACCTGAGAGAGAGATAGTTCACATCTTTACCTGAGAGGAGAGAGAGAGACAGTTCACATCTTTACCTGAGAGGAGAGAGAGAGACAGTTCACATCTTTACTTTCAGTTCTTTTTGGAGCCAAGAGGAGCTTATTTTGTCCACCTAGGTACAGTAAGTGTCTCATTGGTCCAGTTAGCACTGTAAAACCAAGTGGCTTCCTCTGAGCCTGCCAAAAAGGTGCAAAATGAGAAGGTCTCAGCCACCTGGCCCTGGGCAGCCTGATGTAGTTGGAGGTCTCCTTGCTGGCTGCAGTGGAGGTTGGACAAGATGACCTTTGAAGGGTCTCTTCCAGCCTAGTGCAGCCTGGGAAGCTGCAGACACAGTTCTGCCAGCACAGGCAAACCAGGAGGGGCTGACAAAGTATTTGCTGTTAGGCAAAGCTTGTCCTGGGCTGATGCAGGGCTTTGGATGCTGCTGCAAGGATGAGGCTTTTAATTATCTTTTCTCCTTTGTGGTGGTGTTTTTGTGGGGTTTGGGGGGTGAGGTTTTCTTGGGGGGTTGTGTTTTGGTTTGATTTGATTTTGGTTTTTTTTTTTTGAAGCCCAGTAGTGAAATCCAAGCCATCAGAAATAGAGGGAAAGCAACTTATGCTGGGGTGAGCCAGAGAGCCCAGGCAAGATGCCAGAGGTGCTCTTAGGGCTGTTGAATGTTTCAAGGCTCACCAAGACAAAGCAGAATAGACTCTTCAGTGCTCTCAGCAGAGACATTCAGGTGCTGTGTTTGCTCTTGAGTTGAAATGCCAACTCTCCTTTCATCATCAGCCTTGTTTACACTTAAAAAAAAAAAAAAACCCCAACCCAATTATCACTGTGGTTGATAATCTCCAGGTTTCATTTCACTATCGTCAGAGTTTTCTCCCTCCCTCCCTTCCCATGCTCTTGGCTGTAGCATTTCCAGCTCTGGAAAGTGCCTCTTATGTGTAAAATTTCTCTCCTTTGTTTTTCCTGAAGAGGCCTCTGAGGTTGGAGGATTGGAGCAATCTCTTTTGCTTTAGCCAAAGGTGTACAAAGTTCCTACCCCAGTGCATCTTAAGGGGATTTTTGTTTGAGGGTGGAGAGGTTTAGGGCTCCCCTTTTGCAGGCCAAAAGTCAAACAGCCTCTCTCTGCCACTGCAGGAGGATGGCTGTGCTGTGCTGCTGCTACCATGGGCTGCAGGGCAAGCCTGGCAGCTGCAGTGTTTGCAGACCTCCTCGGGTCATGGAGGACAAACACACTGTGAGGACCTCAAGTCTGACTCCTTGGGTCACATCTAAACCCAAGCTTGCTTGGGCATGGCTGATTTTGCTGTTCCTCTCTGCAGGAGGGTCATAGAAGCACAGAGCTGCTGAGGTTGGGACAGACCTTTGTGGTCATCAGCTCCAACTACTCACCCAGAGCTCACAACCACACTGCTGCTGCTTAGAAACTGCCACCAAACCACCTCCCTCATGGGTCTTTTAAACACCTCCAGGGATGGTGACTCCTCCACCTCCTCCAGCAGCCTGTTGCAATGCCTAAGAACTCTTTCTGTGAAGAATTTTTTTTCTTACTGTCCAAGCTGAACCTCCCTTTGCACAACTCCAAACACACACAGACCATGTAGGAGCACAGGGAGAGCACCAAGATCCCACATATCTTCAGACCAGAGGCATCAGAGTGGCTCCACTGAGCTCAGTGAAGCTTCTCATGGGCATGGTGTTGAACCCATCAGGTTCTTCAAGATGTGAGCTTAGCTCAGAGGGTCAGGAAGGAACTGGGTAGAGCTCACACCTAGGAAGTTTTTGTTAACCTTCAAAAAGCTTCCCTGCTTTTTCTTCTCTTCTCCCCTTCCCTGCTTTTTCTTCTCTTCCTCCCCTTCCCTGCTTTTTCTTCTCTTCCTCCCCTTCCCTGCTTTTTCTTCTCTTCCTCCCCTTCCCTGCTTTTTCTTCTCTTCCTCCCCTTCCCTGCTTTTTCTTCTCTTCCTCCCCTTCCCTGCTTTTTCTTCTCTTCCTCCCCTTCCCTGCTTTTTCTTCTCTTCCTCCCCTTCAATGAGGGGTTTTAGCTAAGCTGAATTTCTCTGTCAAGATGCTCTACAGATCCATGCTCCCTGTGTTCTTCCCTACCTCAGGAGCCAGCTCAGAGCAGCTCATTTGCAGTCCTGGCTGCCTGCTTTCCTGGCCCCTGCCAAATCTGATTTCACCTCTTTTGCTGTAGAGCCTTTCAGGGAGCATAAGGAGTCTGATGTTTTACACCAAGAGCATCTACCAAGGTGTGAGATGATGGAAAATAAAACGTTCTGAGCCAGCATTAAGGTTTCTTTATTGAAGGTGTCTGCAGCTTTCCCCAGTCCCCTAATAATTCTCCATTTTTAGCTGCTGCTTTTCTCGTCATTTCTCCTGCTTTTCTCTTTTATTTCAAGGGATCTTCTTTAGCACAAATGGTGCACTGGAGACACCTGGATTAAATCACAGAGCTCTGGGCTCTTCCAGAGGAGTAATGCTGCCTAGAAAAATCTCTCCCAATTACTGAAGATGAAACCTCTGGATGGGTTTGCAATTAACAGCCCAGAGCCCAAGCGAGGCAGTCAGAGGCTGCTCAAAACCCAAACGTGACACTGGGCTGCAGCTGGCAAAGGCTCCTGTGCAGCATCAGCTTACACAGGAGGAGCACACCAAGGTCCCATATATCTTCAGCCCAGAGGCATCATAATCATAGACTCACAGAATGATAAGGGATGGCTCCACTGAGCTCAGGGAAGCTTCTCATGAGTGTGATGTTGAACCCATCAGGTCCTTTTTGGCTCATTGGGCTGCAGCTGGTAAAGGCTCCTGTGCAGCATCAGCTTACACAGGAGGAGCGCACCAAGGTCCCACATATCTTCAGCTCAGGGACATCAAATGGCTCCACTGAGCTCAGGGAAGCTTCTCATGAGTGTGATGTTGAACCCATCAGGTCCTTTTTAGCTCGTTGGATGGAACCCATCAGGTCCTTTTTGGCTTGTTTGGCTGCAGCTGGCAAAGGCTCCTGTGCAGCATCAGCTTACACAGGAGGAGCACACCAAGGTCCCACATATCTTCAGACCAGGGGCATCAGAATCATAGAATGATAAGGGATGGCTTCACTGAGCTCAGGGAAGCTTCTCATGAGTGTGGTGTTGAACCCATCAGGTCCTTTTTAGCTCATTGGGCTGCAGCTGGCAAAGGCTCCTGTGCAGCATCAGCTTACACAGGAGGAGCACACCAAGGTCCCATATATCTTCAGCCCAGGGATATCAAAATGGCTCCACTGAGCTTAGGGAAGCTTCTCATGAGTGTGGTGTTGAACCCATCAGGTCCATTTTTGATTCATTGGGTGGAACCCATCAGGTCCTTTTTGGCTTGTTTGGCTGCAGCTGGCAAAGGCTCCTGTGCAGCATCAGCTTACACAGGAGGAGCACCAAAGTCCCACATACCTTCAGACCAGGGGCATCAGAAACATAGAATCATAGAATGATAAGGGATGGCTTCACTTAGCTCAGGGAAGCTTCTCATGAGTGTGGTGTTGAACCCATCAGGTCCTTTTTAGCTCTTTGGGTGGAACCAATCAGGTCCTTTTTGGCTCATGGGGTTGCAGCTGGCAAAGGCTCCTGTGCAGCATCAGCTTACACAGGTGCCCAGGGACATCATCTGGTTTTATCAGCGTGTCTGGACCAAGAGAGGAGCAGGATCAGATCCAGAATGAGAATTGCAAAACAGCTTGTCAGAGTTGCTGTGTGCTTCAGGTGGGTTTCAGAGCTCAGCTGGCAGCCTTTCAGCTGGCCTCTCACTGCCAGGTGGCAGCAAGGGAAAGGGAGAGTTTGGGTGGAAGCATCTGATGGATTTTTTTTTTTTTTTTTTTTGCCTCCACTTTTGCTGGAGCTCTTTGGTTTGCAGGCAGGTTTGCTTGGGTAATTGGCAGTTTGGCCATCTGGAGCACAGTCAAGCTTGGTGACTGGGTCAGGGTTGCCTGTGATGATGTAGCTTTGTTAGTCAGGATTACAAAATACACAGATTTCATGGTTCTAACTTTTTTATTTATTCTTTATTTGAGGAGGTTGGACTTGGTGCTCCTGAGGGGCTTTGCCAGCCTGCATGTGTCTGTGATTCATGGAGCTAGCAGGGTGGGAACTCAACAAGTGGTTTCTTATGGCTGAGATGAGCAGTTTGGAGCCTCCTGGTTGCCTTACCAAGGACATGTGGAGGGTAGATCATAGAATGGTAAGGTTGGAAGGGACCTCAAGGATTATCTAGTTCCAACCCCCTGCCATAGGAAGGGACACCTCCCACTAGTACAGGTCACTCAAGGACTCATCCAGCCTGGTCCTGAACACCTCCAGGGAGGTTGTGGAGCCCAGAAGCACAGAATGTGATCTTTGATCACATTCTGTGCTTCTGTGCTCCACATCCTCCCTGGGCAACCTGTGCCAGTGTCTCACCACCCTCACTGCAAACAACTTCCTCCTAACATCCACTTTCAATCTCCCCTCTGCCACTTCAAACCCATTGCCCCTTGTCCTGGCATTGCAAGCCCTTGTCAATAGTCCCTCCCCAGCCTTCCTGTGTGATGGTTTGGATGAGCTTTTGCTGGTTTGGAGGGCAGGGGCAAAGATGCTGAGTGGGAACTGGAGAGGGGGGACTGCCAATGTGGGGGGATGCTAAGCACTGTCCTGCAGCTCTGCATCACTGCTCTCATGGGCCCTGGCATGGAGAGGACAGGTGGGCTGCTGCCCAGCTTTCTCTGGCCTGGGCTGTACCTCCTGCAGAGCAGGGTAATCACTTGGAACTGCCAAGGAGGAAAACTTGAAGGTTCTCTGGAAGGGAAAGCTCATCCTTCAAAACAATTTCCATCCACTGTGGGGACTGTGGGGTTTGGGGAGCAGAGTTGTGTCTGGTTGCTCCTGACATTCCCTTGGCAGAGTGGTGCAGCTGAATGCTGGCAGGCAGCAGCCCAGGCAGGCTCCTTACCCTTGATGGATGCTGCTAGCTGTAGTATCATTACTCTTTCACTGATGGCTTCCTTTGTAGCTTGCTTACACACTCCCCCCGCCCCGGGTAGTGGGAGGAAGGAGGGGAGGGTCTCACTTTCTTCCATGGAAACTCTGAGGAGCAGGAGGCTGATTGCTGAGCCCAGACAGAGTGATGTAATGCTGGAAACCTGCTCCTCTCTCGTGACATCATGCCAAGGTTTACAGCAGCCTTCTGGACACGGCTGTGTGAAGGGAGCAGGCAGCAGGACAGGGCTGCAGGAGCAGAAAAGGCACCACAAAAGGGACCTGGAGGGTGTGAGAAAGGCACTGGGGAGGAGGAAGACAAATGGATGTGTTTGGGAAAGATGATTTCCCTCAGCTTGAGCATGGGGGAGAAGCCAAAGCCTGGTGTTAGTGGGGAGAAGTTTCCAGCTGAACTTTATTGGCAGGGTGGCTGCACCATGTGGAGAAGTGATTATTGAGAGCAGAGAGCCTCAGCCTGCCACCAGCCCCTATGGGGACCTAGCTCCCCTCCCCTGCTAACCTGGGAGCCTTGCTCTGGGGAGGGGAAGGTGACACCAATTAGTCTTATTTGCATAAAAGGGAATTTTGGGAACAGAATCCTGGAGATGGGGGGAGGGGAACCCAACCCAACAACCTCTTCAGTGTATAAAGAGCTTCATCGATTTGTGGTGTTGGAGCAAAGGGAAACTCAGGCTGATCTGAGCCAAACTGGTGGCAGAGCCACTGTGATGAGGAAGAGGAGGGTGGGCAGGCAGGGAGGTGGGCTTGTGTCCTTGTTAGGCTGGTGATGCTCAAGCTGATGGTGCAAGGGATTTGGGTTTTTTCCCTACCTGCAGCTTGAGTGCTGGGTTCAGGTTTGGGCTCTTCACTCTAAGAAGGACATTGAGGTGCTGGAGTGTGTCCAGGAAAGGGCAATGAAGCTGCTGAAGGGTCTGGAGAACAGGGCTGGGGAGGAGCAGCTGAGGGAGCTTGGGGGGGGTTTAGCTTGGAGGCTCAGGGAAGACCTTTTTCCCCTCTCCCCTTTCTTTCTTTCTTTCTTTTCCCCTCTCCCCTTTCTTTCTTTCCTTCTTTTCCCCTCTCCCCTTTCCTTCTTTCTTTCCTTCTTTTCCCCTCTCCCCTTTCCTTCTTTCCTTCTTTCTTTCCTTCTTTTCCCCTCTCCCCTTTCCTTCTTTCCTTCTTTTTNTTCCTTCTTTCTTTTCTTCTTTTCCCCTCTCCCCTTTCCTTCTTTCTTTCTTTTTCCCCTCTCCCCTTTCCTTCTTTCTTTCTTTCTGTCCTTCTTTTCCCCTCTCCCCTTTCTTTCTTTCTTTTCTTCTTTTCCCCTCTCCCCTTTCCTTCTTTCTTTCTTTTTCCCCTCTCCCCTTTCCTTCTTTCTTTCTTTCTGTCCTTCTTTTCCCCTCTCCCCTTTCTTTCTTTCTTTTCTTCTTTTCCCCTCTCCCCTTTCCTTCTTTCTTTCTTTTTCCCCTCTCCCCTTTCCTTCTTTCTTTCTTTCTGTCCTTCTTTTCCCCTCTCCCCTTTCTTTCTTTCTTTTCTTCTTTTCCCCTCTCCCCTTTCCTTCTTTCTTTCTTTTTCCCCTCTCCCCTTTCCTTCTTTCTTTCTTTCTGTCCTTCTTTTCCCCTCTCCCCTTTCTTTCTTTCTGTCCTTCTTTTCCCCTCTCCCCTTTCCTTCTTTCTTTCTGTCCTTCTTTTCCCCTCTCCCCTTTCCTTCTTTCTTTCTGTCCTTCTTTTCCCCTCTCCCCTGTCTTTTCTTTTTCCCTCCTTTTTATTTTTTATTTTCCCAGCAGTCTGGGCTACTTGCCAAAGCCCAGAGGAAAATCCTACCCCACTCCAGACATCCCCAGCACGCAGGTGTAGTGCTTGGACAGAACCAAGCAGGATCAGATGTGTATGTTCACCAATAACTACTTCACCCTGGGGAGAGCAGCTGGAGGAGAATATTCCTAATGAGTTGTGCAGAAGCTTTGGATGGGTGTTTGTGTGGATGTGTGTTTGCTGTTCCCTCCAAGAACATGGAGAGGTGGGGAGGGAAAAGAGAAGGATAAAGAAGCCTCTAACCCTGGGCTCATTGTTCTCCACACGTAGCCCCACACTGGCTGTGGTTCAGCAGGTCAAGGCTGTTTGAGCAAACAGAGCCCTTGGCCACCAAAGTGCAACATGTGGGGAGAAGAGAGGATCTGTGGTGAATATTAATTTTGTGCACTGCTCTCTGCTCTGGAATGTCTGCAAACATCAGCGAGGTTCTTCCTGCTCTTTGATGCCTTCCATGAGCAAATTTATCTACAGATCATGTTTGCCTGCCTTCCAGCTCAGCTGACATCTGAGCTGGGATGGATGCTCAGCTCCTGCTGCTTGTGCTGCCTCCATTCCTCTGCCTTCATGGCTTTTCTGCAGGTCAGCACATTTCTGGGCTGCTCTTCAGGCCCTGGGTGTATGTGTGTGTGTGTTTAAATCCAGCTCCTTTCCTTGGGCTGGACAGTAGTGCCCAATTAGCTTTGTGATGGGAGCTCTGTGGGGTGCTGTGTTCAAGGCTTTTTGTTAAGATGCAGGACTTGGAGAAGGCTGAATTTGAGATGGAGGTCTTCAAGCCAAGCCTGGATGGGGCACTTAGTGCCATGGGCTGCTTGATGGATAGGGCTGGGTGATAGGTTGGGCTGGGTGAGCTTGGAGCTCTCTTCCAACCTGGTTGATCCTCTCCCTCCTCTCCCTCCTCTCCCTCCTCTCCCTCCGACAATTGCAGCTGAAGGGCCTGGAGCATCTGTGTGAGGAGCAAAGGCTGAGGGCCCCAGGGATGCTGAGCCTGGGGAAGAGCAGCCCCAGAGGGGATCTGAGCAATGCTCAGCAAGAGCTAAAGAGTAGGGGGCAAGAGGCTGGGGCCAGGCTTTTGAGACAGCACAAGGGGCAACAGGCACAAACTGGAACCCAGAAGGTTCCATCTGGACAAGAGGAGAAAGTTGTTTGGTGTGAGGGTGCTGGAGCCTTGGAGCAGGCTGCCCAGAGAGGTTGTGGAGTCTCCTCTGGAGAGCTTCCAAGCCCAGCTGGGCACTGTGCTGCTGGGCAAGCTGCTGTGGGTGCCCTGCTGGAGCAGGGAGGTTGGACTGGATGATCCCCTGGGGTTCCTTCCAGCCCCCACAACACAGATTCTGTGACAGGAGCTGTTCTGCCTACATGTGCTCAGCTCTCCATTTTCACCTCTGTCTCCTGAGCAGTGCTGCCCAGATTTGCAGCAGTGGTGAGGGGAAAAAGCAATAGGAACAAAAGCTTCCTCCTCAGGTGGTCCCAGCAGATGTGTCCTGCTTCAGTGCTCCATGGCTTGGTGATTGTCACCAGCCAAATGCAGGAAACTTCTTTTCCAACCAAAATTTGGTGTTAAGTTAAATTCTGAGTGTGTCAGCAGATACCCCCTTGGC
This sequence comes from Ramphastos sulfuratus, assembly GCA_013399055.1. NCBI lineage: Eukaryota > Metazoa > Chordata > Aves > Piciformes > Ramphastidae > Ramphastos > Ramphastos sulfuratus. The sequence continues at coordinate 4,320 of WBNM01027475.1, read as the reverse complement.
TGAGCAAGTAATCCCACTTATATCCTGAGATCATTTTGGCAGCCAGGTCTGTTTTCCCCTCCCATTCCCTTTTAATCCACAAAACCTGGATTCTGTATTTACCTCCTGGGGCAGAAAAGGTTCCAAGTCCTGATTAAAAGCCTCTGTGTATATGAAGCCCTTGATCCTGAGCCATCTTGGTGTGGAGAAAACCTCAGGGAAGAGCTTGGGGTTGTGGCACTTGGGTGATGGAAAGCTCATCTGCAGGGCTGCTCAGCTTCCAGATTAATCCAGCTGTGAGGGGGGAAAAGGATGGAGTAAAAGCAAGGAATGTGGAGCTGCTATGGATCTTGGTGCTCAGCAGAGCTCCAGATGTTCAGAGCAAGATGCTCTGAAACAAAGAACCATCCTTTAGTGATGGAAGTGAGCCTGGACCTGAGGAGCTTGAGGCTTTCCAAAGGGAACCATGGAGTTTGGAGATGGCTGAGGGCTTCTTTGGGGCTTTGTGCTGGAGTTTGGGATGTGTTGAGGGAGCAAAGAGGGGAAGCAATGGGAAATCCATGGAGCAGCAGCATGGGGCTGCCTCAGGTTGCTCTTCCCTAGAACCATTCCAGGTCAGGTTGGTTGGGTAAGTTGGGGATGTCTCTGCTGACTGCAAGGGCTTTGGACTAGATGACCTTTAAAGGTCCCTTCCAACACAAACCATTCTATGATTTGCTTTGTAGCAGTGGTGTAAATTAGGATTTTGCAGCTTCCTCAGCTATCTGCTGTTTGACCATCATGGATGGATGCT
>WBNM01027471.1:1755-40491 GCA_013399055.1 Ramphastos sulfuratus | reverse complement strand
AAAAAAAAAAAAAAAAAGAAGAAAATAACTTTATTTTCTGATTTATTTAGAGCACAGCAGACAAGCAGCTCTATTGTCAGTTTGGAGAGCTTCTGTAAGGGAAAGAAAACACTCAGATTTCAGCATTTCTGACAGTCTGCTTTTAAAATACCCTTTAAAATCCTGCACCCAGAGCTCCCCTGAGAGTAACACGATGTAATTCACCACCTGCACTGACTGTTGCCAATGCCTTTTTCATGATTTTGGCTGCTGCAGTATGAAATCAGTGCCTAGGTAGATTTTATTTTCCTCAGTCAGAGGACTTGGTAGTGCTGCACTGATGTAATACTGCAAAATATTTATTAAGCTCGGAGAAGGGCGTGGGAAGAATTGTTGAAAGCAGAATTTATTGTTCCTAACTTGCAGTTTTCTGTGCTCTTGATTTTAGGTACCTGCTCTTGCAGAGAAGTAGTTAGGGGGGGTGTGGAGAGAGAAAAGGGCATTGTCTCTGTGTTTCCCATGCATTGTTCCCTATGAAAGCATCTCCCTGCAACCTTTACCTTCTGTTCAGACAGCCCCAGCCTGAGAAGAGAGAATGGCAGATTTGTGCTTTCAAAGCTCCAGATGGGGCTCCTTTCTTCTTTCTCTGTAAGTTAATGGTGTCTTGCTGAGACCAACTGGGCATGTAAAGATTTGGGCAAAACTCACAGCAGTGGTCTCATAACCTAAAGGCTTCACAGTCTCATCCCAATGTGATGGCCAGTCCCCAGCGGAGCTTGCCTGTGGCTCTGATGTGGTGCCAAAGGAGATGGGGAAGGTTGTGTTGATTACATCTGTTTACCAATGGTTAAATAAATTAAAAGCCCATTGCAGACCACCAGCAGGCCATGGTTCTTCAGCCCCTGCTTTCCTTCACCAGGTCCAATTTGCAGGTCTCTGGCATCGCTGTCTGCTTGTCAATACTGCCAAGGTGACTTGGGTTTGGTCAGGATGATTTCTCACCAAAAAAATAAAATAAAATAAAATAAAATTAAAAGTGAAATGCAAGGTGAGATGCAAGCTCTCTCCTTCCAACTGCCTCTGCAAGGTCCTGTCACCAGGTCAGGGTCACACCAGCACAGTCAGTGGGTTGTGCCGATTTGCACCAGAGGTCAGCTGGATCAGCTCCCTCCTCGCCTGCATCTTATGCTAAAGGCAAACATGGGAAGAAACATTTGTGGGACTCCCTCTGAGACCTTGGTAAGCCCTGAAAGAGCCTGCAGAATAATTTTGCACTTTGTTGTCACTATTGGTACAGCATGGAAAGGGTTGTCCCCCAGTCATGATCCCTATTTGCTGGCCAGTGTGTGAAGCCATTGCAAGGGACACTCCATGTCCTGAAGAAAGTGTAGTCTGAATGTGTGGGAGGAGAAAGGAGGCAGTGAGAAACACACTTGCAGTGACAGCAGGCTGAGGAAGAGCTGGGAAAAGGATGTGGTTTCCTATCGCAGGTCTGATCCTACACTGTCACTCCAGCACAGCAGGACTTTGTGAGAAGGAGGCCTGGAGGGTAAGAAGGACTAAGTGGCCAGCTAGGGCTCCTCTGCCTCTAATTTCTTTGATTCTCTGAGCTAAGCCATCAGATCCCTATTTGAGGATTTTTTTTTTTTTTAATAATTCATTCCTAAGCAGCCAGATTACCAGCCATATGGACAAAGGGTACTAGAGAAAGATTATTAAGATTATTAAAACAGATTATTTTTGTCGTTGGAGCAGAAGTTGTGATCAGAGGGTGAGGTTTGAGCCATTCCTCATATGGTGAGATGGTTCCCAGTGCTGCTTCATTTCACCTTACAAGGTCTCATGCATTTCAGTAGTTATGCTGGGTGCCTCTAGAGACACTGTTGGCTCTTTAGATGCTTGGGAGGGGGGTGTCCTGGTGTCCTCTAAGACCTTGTTGTTGATCACCCCAACTGTGTCAGCAAAGTGCTTGCCTGGTACTTCATGAAAGGAATAAATCAATGAAGCAAAAGTCTGCAGAAAGAGGAACTCAAACCAATGGTAAAAACTGAGACCAAAGTGTTTCTTGGGGCCTCTGGTCATCCTGTCTTCTATCCAGTGCTGTGTGACTGTTGGGAAAGAGGAATTCTCAAATCAATGGCAAAAACTGAGACCAAAGTGTTTCTTGGGGCCTCTGGTCATCCTGTCTTCTATCCAGTGCTTGTGACTGTTGGGAAAGGAGGCAGAGGCACAGTGGATAACCTCATTTGTCTCTCCATGTGTGTGCAGTCTTTAGAAGGGAAGAGATCAAACTCCTTTTTTTTCTGTTGACCTACTCCAGCTGGAAGTGTTTCCTTCCTGTTCATGCTGCTGCTGGTTTCCTTTGCAGTGGGAAGAACACAGGTTCCTGAATTCATCAATGCAGCAGCATGCTAGAGGTGCAAACTCTAAGACAATCATTCTAGGAAAGAATCTTCTCTCTGCCTGCTTACCCTTTTGGAGAGACAATCTTCATTCCCTTACATCAGTGGCATCCCTCAGGGGTCAGTGCTGGCACCAGTGCTGTTTAACATCTTTGTCAGTGCCATGGACAGAGGAATCAGTGCACCCTCAGCAAGTTTGCAGATGGCACCAAGCTGTGTGGCACAGTCGACTTGCTAGAGGGTAGGGATCCATCAAGAGGAACCTGGACAGGCTGGAGAGGTGGGCCCAGGCCAACCTCATGACATTCAACAAGGCCAAGTGTAAGGTCCTGCACCTGGGTAGGCACAATCCCAAGCACAACTCCAGGCTGGGTGATGAATGGCTGAGAGCAGCCCTGAGGAAAAGGGCCTGGGGGTCTGGGGTAATGAAAAGCTCAACATGAGCCTGCAGTGTGAGTGCAGCCCAGACAGCAACTGTGTGCTGGGCTGCAGCAAGAGCAGTGTGGGCAGCAGGGCAAGGGAGGGGATTCTGCCCCTTTACTCTGCTCTCCTCAGACCCCATCTGGAGTCCTGTGTGCAGTTCTGGAGCCCCCAGCACAGGAAGGACATGGAACTGTTGGAGCGGGTCCAGAGGAGGCCATGAAGATGCTCAGAGGGCTGCAGCAGCTCTGCTATGAGGACAGGCTGAGAGAGTTGGGGCTCTGCAGCCTGGAGAAGAGAAGGCTTCCAGGAGACCTTAGAGTAGCCTTCCAGTATCTGAAGGGGGCTACAGGAAGGCTGGGGAGGGACTATTGACAAGGTCTTGCAATGACAGGACAAGGGGCAATGGGTTTGAACTGGCAGAGGGGAGATTGAAAGTGGATGTTAGGAGGAAGTTGTTTGCAGTGAGGGTGGTGAGACACTGGCACAGGTTGCCCAGGGAGGTTGTGGCTGCTCCCTCCCTGGAGGTGTTCAAGGCCAGGTTGGAGGAGGCCTTGAGTGACCTGTGCTAGTGGGAGGTGTCCCTGCCTATGACAGGGGGTTGGATCTAGATGATCCTTGAGGTCCCTTCCAACCTTAACATTCTATCGTTCTATGATTCTATGATTCTGTGATCATCCATCAGTACATTTGTGATGCCATGAGCATATCCAGCTCTGTAGCAAGAGAATAACAGGGAACAGCACTGAACTGACAGAGGAGCTGCTGAGGTAGAGAAGCCCTTGGGAAGACTCAGCCACAAGTCACTACAGAGAGACTCACAGAGGTACCAGGCACAGACGTTATTTTTGGTGCAAGTGCTCTTGTTTGAAGTTTTTTCAGGTGTGAAGTTTCCCTGCTGGACAGCCTATCAATCACATAGGAGGACACCATTAATAAATCTGTCCATGCTTCTCCCTTGAGCTTGAAGAAAGAAAAACTCCAACTGTTAACAAATTATTATAGAAAATTAACTCCATGGCTTTAAACAAAGTCTTATTGCAAGCTATTTTTACATTGTAAGGAGGAGGCTGTGGGGGGAAATCACCAAAAAACTGTACTGATATGAATGTAAATCTCTTTGTAAAGCACAGACACTGGATAAAAGTTTAGTCCTGGAAGTAGAGGCAAGTTCAAGGGCTTCTCTTACTCTCCTGTTGGATCTGATTCCTTGCTATCTCCATCTGTTGACATAAAGTGACTGCTAGTGATTTGAATGCTTTTAACAGTTTGAACCTTGCTGACTTCTCCTGACAGACTTGGATATTGTGTGGCCAGCAGGGCAAGGGAGGGGATTCTGCCCCTTTACTCTGCTCTCCTCAGACCCCACCTGCAGTCCTGTGTGCAGTTCTGGAGCCTCCAGCACAGGAAGGACATGGAACTGTTGGAGCAGGTCCAGAGGAGGCCACAAAGATGCTCAGAGGGCTGCAGCAGCTCTGCTATGAGGACAGGCTGAGAGAGCTGGGGCTCTGCAGCCTGGAGAAGAGAAGGCTTTGAGGAGACCTTAGAGTAGCCTTCCAATATCTGAAGGGGGCCTACAGGAAGGCTGGGGAGGGACTATTGACAAGGTCTTGCAATGACAGGACAAGGGGCAATGGGTTTAAACTGGCAGGGGGAAGATTTAGACTGGATGTTAGGAGGAAGTTGTTTGCAGTGAGGGTGGTGAGACACTGGCACAGGTTGCCCAAGGAGGTTGTGGCTGCTCCCTCCCTGGAGGTGTTCAAGGCCAGGTTGGACAAGGCCTTGAGTGACCTGTGCCAGTGGGAGGTGTCCCTGCCTATGGCAGGGGATTGGAACTAGATGATCCTTGAGGTCCCTTCCAACCTTACTATTCTATGATTCTAAAATTGTTATGTCTTTGTCTTCTGGATTAAAAAATGCTTCATACCAGGTGAAGGAGCTACAGACTGTAATGGGACATGAGAAGCAGGAAGGGGATATCCCTGGGTGAGGGTCCTGTCATCCCAGAGCTCCCTTTGGAGAACAACAGGATCATGTGGGACATTAGATGGGTTTGCTGTACCTGCTCAAGGACCACCCTGTCTTGGCTGATTTGATCAATTTGAACACATTGGGGAGTCAAGGTCAGACACCAAGGAGCTGTCATAGAAATGGTACAGTTCCCTTCTGCCCAACACAAATTGTGGGTAGCCATAGCTCAACAGACTTGTACTTTGCCCCCATAACCTTTTGGTCACCTCTCCATAGGCACTTAGCAGATGTCTCCTTTTCAACCCATGTGCTTCCTAGGAGCTCAGTGTAACCTTCTTGTGTGCCTTCTCCTACCAAAGCTCCCTGTATCTTGTCCTTCCTTCCTTCTCTGTCAGAAGCTTTCTCTGAGCTGATGAATCCATGTACAGTAGTAGATGATATTCATTTGTCTTCTTCTCCAGTTCATTTATCATGAGTGCTCTGTTGTGGAGAATCCTGATGGAAACTCCACTTATTCTCCTGGTTGGCTGAAATGTGGCATTTCAATCAGCTGATTGCTTATTACTGTGACCTTGCTGGAAAATCTAGGCAGCACCCAGAAGGAAGGGAGAGAAAGGTCTTCCTTTGTCACTCTTCTTGTGTGGAAGAATGACAACAGCACTTTCATCTCTCTCCTGCTGCCTGCTCTGAAGAATTTTGCCTTGGCTTTTACTTTCCCATTGCTGTTTTCCAGTCACTGTGAGTGGGACACAAAGGTTTCATTTTACTACTCACCCTCAAACAGTTCATTAGGTGGGAGGATGGTTTGGTTTGCAGCTGTAGGCAGATGGAGGAATGCATGCATATAGTAGACACCATAGGATCTGCAGATAGCCCTCAAGCACCTTATTGGTGTCCAGGGGAATGGATTAGGTATGGATTTCATAGGTGTGCTTGATCAGTGAGGCATTATGAAGAGGATTTAGAGGTGTGACAAAATCCCTTTCCCATCTGTTCCTGTTCCTGGGTCTCAGAGGGCTGCTCATCAGATCCCCAGCTGTTTGTAGCAGGGCATCTGACACTACACTGCAGCTGGCTGCACAAGGCCTGGCAGCAAGAAGGGGACAGTTAATGCCATGCTGGGGTGGTTCTGGTGCACTTCTGAGGTCTCCAGCACAGCCACCCATCCAGAGCAGGGCTGCATAGTGAGGCTGGTATCAGGCTGCCCATGGCTGTGTCTAGCCAGGGCTTGAATACCTCCAATGACAGAGCTCCCACCTTTGGTGTACTATCCTGGTGCTACACCTACTATATGATATTTAATTGATTTCCTGCTGTCCAGCATGAACCTTTGAAACCACAGAGTGTGACTATTGCATTGTTTGACACTGCTGAGAATTTTTTTGGGACTTTATTGTTTCTCTAACAACTTCCAGTTAGCTATGAGCAGCATCCTTACCTTAGCCCTCTTTGACAGACTAAAGAAGATCAGCTCCCCTTATCTCTTCTTGTAGAACATGTGCTGTGTGCAGTTCTGGAGCCCCCAGCACAGGAAGGACATGGAACTGTTGGAGTGGGTCCAGAGGAGGCCATGAAGATGCTCAGAGGGCTACAGCAGCTCTGCTATGAGGACAGGCTACAAGAGTTGGGGCTCTGCAGCCTGGAGAAGAGAAGGCTTCCAGGACACCTTAGAGTAGCCTTCCAGTATCTGAAGGGGGCCTACAGGAAGGCTGGGGAGGGACTATTGACAAGGTCTTGTAATGACAGGACGAGGGGCAATGGGTTTAAACTGACAGAGGGAAGATTTAGACTGGATGTTAGGAAGAAGTTGTTTGCAGTGAGGGTGGTGAGACACTGGCACAGGTTGCCCATGGAGGTTGTGGCTGCTCCCTCCCTGGAGGTTGGACGAGGCCTTGAGTGACCTGTGCTAGTGGGAGGTGTCCCTGCCTATGGCAGGGGGTTGGATCTAGATGATCCTTGAGGTCCCTTCCAACCTTACCATTCTATGATTCTATGATTCTATGAACATGCCCCAGACCACTTTTCCCTCCTGACCTGCAGATCTTAGATTGGATGTCCACAGTGGCCTCACCAACATGATGGACAAAATCCATCTATCAGCTCTGCATTGCTGTCTAGAGAGGGGAGAAACACTGGAACAGGTGACTTCTTAAAGTGCCTCCTACCCTTACTCCTGTGAGTATGTGACCCACACTTGTGAAACCATCTAAACCACCTACAAAAGCAGCTGTGGGGCAAACAGAGTGTTCCTGGGCATGATGTAAATAGGTGTGATTTGCCTTGATTTATTTTTTTAGTACCAGCAATGCCTGCTAGTGGTTTGGTTTATGCATGTGACACATTTCCAGGTCACAGCTGCAGGAACCATGCCAAAGTTCATGTTACTTGTGGATTCATGCTTGCAGATGTGTGCATGGATTTAACCTTCAGTACACAATGATACAGAGGACTACATACTTTAAAAAAAAAAAAGAGCTTTTCAATAACATTCCTCACTATGTCATAAATGTGGGCAGCACTCTTTAACCTTTGGCTGGAAAAAAACCTCTCAGACTATCAAGTTCAACTATCGACCTACCACCACCATGGCCACTAAACCATGTCCCAAAGTGCCATGCCTACACCTTGAGAGACAGTGACTCCACCACCTTCCTGGGCAGCCTATTCCAATGCCTGACCACTCTTTCAGCAAGGAGATTGTTCCTAATGCTCAATCCAAACTTTCCCTGGCACAGCTTGAGGCTATTTTCTCTCCTTCTATCAGTCACTACTTGGGAAAGAAGACCAACACCCACCTCACTAACTACCTCTTTTCAGGTAGTTACAGAGAGCAAGAAGGTCTCAGCCTCCTCTCCTGCAGACTAAATGAGCCCCATTCCATCAGGTGCTCTTTGTAACACCTGTTTTGCAGACTCTTTGCCCTCTTTCTGCCCTTCTCTGGACCTGCTCCAGTACCTCAATGTTCTTGTAGGGCTCCAAAACTGAACCCAGTATTTGAGGTGTGGCCTAACCAGTGCTACTGGTTAAGTGTAAGGTCCTGCACCTGGGTAGGCACAATCCCAAGCACAACTCCAGGCTGGGTGGTGAATGGCTGAGAGCAACCCTGAGGAAAAGGACCTGGGGGTCTGGGGTGATGAAAAGCTCAACGTGAGCCTGCAGTGTGAGTGCAGCCCAGACAGCAACTGTGTGCTGGGCTGCATCAAGAGCAGTATGGCCAGCAGGGCAACGGAAGGGATTCTGCCCCTTTACTCTGCTCTTCTCAGACCTCACCTTCACCTGCATACATTCTTTTGGCAGCAAAAGACTTAGCAAAGAGCTGTGATGCAGCCTGAGCTCTTCCCCAGTCAGAACAAATGGATTCCAGCAGCAGAACACACCGTGGCTTTATCATTCTTTTGACAGGTAATTTTCTCCCTGCTGAATATATCCAAGGCTCTCACAAACCACTTCTCAGTGTCTGGAATGAAGTTGTTTCACTCCTGGCAGTGAGGAACGAGCCTGGCAGTGGTGCTGACTTGTTGCTCTGTGTCTCCCTGAGCTCCACGCTCCTGAAAGCCTGCTGAAACTCTTTATTATCCCCTGATTATGTCATATGTCCTCACTCGACTGTTATCACCACCAGGCATGTTATTTGTTACAGTGTTTCTCCACCAACCTGTTGTGGTCTCTTCTCCAAGGCATTTTGTACACCATAGAATCATAGAGTGGGTTAGGTTGGAAGGGGCCTCAAAGATTGTCCAGTTCCAAGTCCCCCACCATAGGCAGGGACATCTCCCACTAGAACAGGAAGATGAAGGGTCCAGAATGACATTAAATTGTCTCATTTGGGGGAGGAACAACATTTTCCTCAGAAGCTCTCAAAACCAAAGAGCTACCAGGTCTTTTTGGCCATGTGGTGGTTGATGGTCCAACCTCCCATTCATGCTATCTCCTCTACATGACTTATAGAATCATAGAATGGGTTAGGTTGGAAGGGACCTCAAAGATCATCCAGTTCCACCCCCCTACCATACACAGGGACCCCTCCCACTAGAACAGGTCACTCAAGGCCTCATCCAACCTGGCCTTGCACATCTCCAGGGAGGGAGAATCCACAACCTCCCTGGGCAACTGGTGCCAGTGTTTCACCACCCTTATTGGAAAGAACTTCTCCATAACATCCAGTTTAAATCTCTCCTCTTCCATTACTCCTCGTCATTACAAGACCTTGTCAATAGTCCCTCCCCAGCCTTCCTGTAGGCCCCCTTCAGATACTGGAAGACCACTACAAGGTCTCCTGGAAGCCCTCTTCTCTCCAGGCTGCAGAGCCCCAGCTCTCTCAGCTTGTCCTCATAGCAGAGCTGCTGCAACCCTCTGAGCATCTTTGTGGCCTCCTCTGGACTGGCTCCAACAGTTCCATGTCCTTCCTGTGCTGGGGGCTCCAGAACTGCACACAGTACTGCAGGAGGGAGCCCAAACACAGTTAATCAGACAGTTAAACACAGGGATTTCTAAGTATTTGCTTTTTAACAGCTCTTGGCTTTCTTGCTTTGCCTCTTCCCCATCCCTCTCAGCTAGTTTAGTTTTCAGCCAGACCAGTTCCTTGAGCCAATGCAAATTTTCATACATCAGGAGCACAAGGAGGGGGACAGGAATGCACAGGAACATAGAGATGGGAGCAGAGCACAGCAGTCCTGATGTCAGTAGGCCTCAGCTGGGACAGAACCCACTACTGAACTGGTGAATGGTTATAGAACAGACCAATGCTGTTTGTTGGACATTGTTCATCTCAAGTTTTTCCACTAGGATTTCACTAAACCCTCTTTGAACTCAGGGCCTGGCATACTGGAAAATTATATTTCCAGTGAAGCTGAAATGCTGAGCTGGGCAAATGCTGGTGGAGCCTGATCCTGCCACTTCCAATCCAGGGCCCCAGGAAGCCTGTCCCCTTGGTTGTCACCTTGCTTGCCTCTCTGCATCTCTCTTCAATCGGTCCAGCTGCGTCTGACAGCGTTTGAAAGCTTTCCACCCTCCAGGCCTTTGAGGGTCAGTGCCTGAGTCTCAGACCTGCTAGTAATGAGCCTTATAAAGAAATAATGAGCTGGAAAGAGAGGAAGATGGGGAGGAGAAATTCCTCCAGACATCTGGTTTATTCTTGGGGTTTTTTGGAGGGTGTTTTTTGGTTTTTTGGCAATAGCTGTAATCCAGACTTGCAAAGGTCGCTCTTTGCTGGGAGAGAAGTTTTGCCACTTCATAGCCTCCTCCATTGGTTCCCCCACTGCAATCTGCAAGACAATATTTCTATTAAAACACATGAGTCTTGAGCAGTTCAGGGGTCTGAATTTCAGCAGCTGAGCAAAGCCACTGAATGGGGCCATTCACTACCTAGTAACAGATAGTTGTTCCCTGAACAAGTCAAGGAATGGCAAATATATTTTTGGCACTAAGCTTCAGGTCGGGAAGACAGAGTGTAAATGATACACAGGAGAACTTGTCAAATCATTGCTCTCCAGGGCTGCAGGTAGTGTGAGGTGCTGGAAGCACCCCATGGCTGGCTATAGGCCCTTTCTCCTTTGCAATAGCATCATATGGGTGCTGGTGGTCACTGTGTAAGGCTGAAGGAATATTTCTTCCACCTGAGAATACGTATTTTGAGATGTGAGTCTGAACCAAGACCAAGAGAAAAACTAGAATCAAGGTGAAGTGACATAGTTATCTTGGTTCAGGTGTAATGAAACAATCTGCTTTACTTCTTACCATTTTATTTTGAATTACTGGGAGCCAAGTGTTTCCCTTAATCTGCTCAAATGCAAACATTAGAAGTTTTAAAGCAAGAAACAAGAGAATTGAGAACACTTTGAATCAGGAGCGGGGGGAGGACCCCATGATGTAAGATTTCCTTTCTTTCTCTTCTTTTTTTAACTTGAAAAAAAGACATCATTTCTACTGAGCCATTCCCCCAAACAGACAAATGCTGAATTAATTAGGGAGAAATGCTCTGGGATTGACTAGCAGAAAGACTTCCCCACGGGTCACCTCCTGTCTTGCAGAGTATTTGGACCGTGACTTGGCCCATTCTTGCAGCATGGCAGAGTTCATGGCAGAGTTTTTCCTTCATTATTGCTTACCAGGGAAGATCTGGGTGTGGTGAGGATCAGAACAAACCAGCTGGACAAAGCCTTCTTATTTCTGTATCTTATCGACTCCCAGGGATGAGGGGGAGAGTTCAGACTCAGAGCAATCAGAATTAGAAAGGTTCCTCATAGGTCATAGCTCAGCTAAGCTCCTGATGCACATGCAGAGAGGTTTGTTTACTTGGGGGTGACCCAGAATTTCTGAAATGGCTTTGCTGGCCCTGCCATAGATTTAATGGGCAGAGCTACTAGCTTCCTTACTGGGACCTCTGATCCTTTTTGCTCCACAGGCCAGCAGATCTCTCTTCTATGATCCTTTCTCACTTCCCTGCTGCTCCACCCAAAAACTGCATCTGGCCTCTATTAGCAGCATGGCCCAGAAACCTGCACCCTTGTCCCTGCTGAACCACTTGCCTAATCTGGCTCTTGCCTTATAGTCATGTAACCAAGCAGCAAACCCATTTTAGTACATTGTGGTTGTAGAGAGATCCAAACCCACCAGGCTCTCAGTTTTCCATGTGTGAGGACTGTGCCTGTCTCTGCTGTGGCAGACTGCAAAGGGAGGAAGATTGGACTGTGTTTCCATGACCAACACAGGGGCAGCTACCAGGGTTTGCACAGTGGGAGCTACCTTAGCCATAGAGTGAACACCAGATGAGGGGAATGATGCTCAAGGGACTGGCTGGGCAAGAGGCACTGTGTGTCTTTGCAGCTCCTAACTGAGCTGGGCAAGCTGTGCTGGTGTGTTGGTGCCCTGAAGGAAACACTGCTTGCCCAGGGAGGTTGTTGGTGCTCCCTTCCTGCAGATGTTCAAGGCTTGGTTAGATGAGGCCTTGAGCAACCTATTCTAGTGGGAGGTGTTCCTGCCTGTGGTGGGGGGTTGGAATGAGATGATCTTTGAGGTCCCTTCCAACCTAAACCATTCCATGATTCTATGATTCATCAGCAAGTTTGCAGATGACACCAAGCTGGGGGCAGATGTTGGTGGGTTGGAGGGCAGAAGGGCTCTGCAGCAGGACCTCGAGCACCTGGACAGATGGGCAGAGTCCAAGGGGATGGCTTTCAACAGATCCAAGTGCCAGGTGCTGCACTTTGGCCATAACAACCCCATGCAGAGCTACAGGCTGGGGTCGGAGTGGCTGGAGAGCAGCCAAACAGAAAGGGATCTGGGGGTGCTGATTGACACCCACCTAAACATGAGCCAGCAGTGTGCCCAGGTGGCCAAGAAGGCCAATGGCATCCTGGCCTGCATCAGGAATAGTGTGGCCAGCAGGAGCAGGGAGGTCATTCTCCCCCTGTACTCTGCACTGGTTAGGCCACACCTTGAGTACTGTGTCCAGTTCTGGGCCCCTCAATTTAAGAAGGACATTGAGGTGCTTGAGCGTGTCCAGAGAAGGGCAACGAGGCTGGTGAGAGGCCTCGAGCACAAGCCCTATGAGGAGAGGCTGAGGGAGCTGGGATTGTTTAGCCTGGTGAAGAGGAGGCTCAGGGGAGACCTTATTGCTGTCTACAACTACCTGAAGGGTGGTTGTGGCCAGCAGGAGGTTGCTTTCTTCTCTCAGGCAACCAGCACCAGAACAAGAGGACACAGTCTCAAGCTGTGCCAGGGGAAGTTTAGGCTGGAGGTGAGGAGAAAGTTCTTCACTGAGAGAGTCATTCCCCACTGGAATGGGCTGCCCAGGGAGGTGGTGGAGTCACCGTCCCTGGAGGTGTTCAAGGCACGTTTGGACGTGGCACTTGGTGCCATGGTCTAGTCTTGAGGTCTGTGGTAACGGGTTGGACTTGATGATCTTTGAGCTCTCTTCCAACCTTGCATATACTATACTATGATACTACTACTATACTATGATTCTGTGAGGAGTCAGGGCAAAGGAGCAGCCCAGGTCTGCTCCCGTGTCCCTCTCCCACACCTCCCCAAGCCCCTGCTCTCCAGGACATGGCCCCAACGCTGCGAGCGCTGCCAAGCTCTGCTCAATTTGAGCAGATCTATTTAAAATTCATCTGGGAGATGGGCTCCAGCTTGTTACAGCGCTGCTGCTGAAAATGGAGTCATCATTGGAGACTATTCCTTTTTACAACTTTAGGTATATAGATTTCCTCTCGATTCAATTTATTTTTATATAGTGTCTTTAATACACTGTCTCTCCAAACGCTTTAGCAGATAGAATTGAACTAATGAGATAACGCTTTGCAACAGTGTGTGCAGCCGCCTTCAGACAGGCAATAGAGGGTGGAGATGGAGCAGGGAGCACAAGGTGGAGGCAGCACAACTTGGAAGCAGTGGTAATATAAGCAAACATTCACCCAGGCCATTATGGTGAGCACAAGGACTGATGGATATGAGGCAAAGCTTGCAGTCAGGTGCGCTCCGAAAGGAGGAATTAAGGAACGATTTGAATTGAAGAAAGATTGTTCCAAAGGGGAATGCATTCAAGGTAGGGATGTTTTCAGCCAGATGGATAAAAGGGTGGTGAAAATGGACCTTGGTCATCTCTGTTAGTGAGGAATGGAAGTCTTGTTCCTCCTCCATTGCCACAATATGAAACAGAGCTGGGGAGAGCACACATGCAGTGGTTCTGCTCCAGAGAAGTGTTCAAATCACTGCATTGCACTGGTGGCTTCCCTGAAAAGGATCAAGTATGCAAAGATCAAATGCACCCAAGGTGGAAATTTATCTCTCAGCCTGTTTGCACCAAGTAGTGTTGATTTGAGAAGTGCAAAAGGTTTTAGAAGAGAAGAACCAGTTACAAAAGGTTTTAGGGGAGAAGAACCAGTTACAAAAGGTTTTAAGGCAGAAGAACCAGTTACAAAAGGTTTTAGGGGAGAAGAACCAGTTACAAAAGGTTTTAGGGGAGAAGAACCAGTTACAAAAGGTTTTAAGGCAGAAGAACCAGTGACAAAAGGTTTTAGGGGAGAATAACCAGTTACAAAAGGTTTTAGGACTAAAGAATCAGTTACAAAAGGTTTTAGGGGAGAAGAACCAGTTACAAAAGGTTTTAAGGCAGAAGAACCAGTTACGAAAGGTTTTAAGGCAGAAGAATCAGTTACAAAAGGTTTTAGGGGAGAATAACCAGTTACAAAAAGTTTTAGGACTAAAGAATCAGTTACAAAAGGTTTTAGGGGAGAAGAACCAGTTACAAAAGGTTTTAGGGGAGAAGAACCAGTTACAAAAGGTTTTAGGGGAGAAGAACCAGTTACAAAAGGTTTTAGGGCTGAAGAATCAGTTACAAAAGGTTTTAGGGGAGAAGAACCAGTCTGAAGGGGAAATTATGTTTTATTCTCAGTAAAATGAGTTAGAGAATGCACTGTTTTCATGGGTTTGTTACAAATAAACACTAACCCAAAACTATTTGGTGAAAAACATGAGCAAAGTTGGAAAGGGAGCTCAATTTCATTCACCTCAACTCATGCTTTTACTCACCAGCAGTTGGGACTGGCAGAAAAAATGAAATGATGTTTTTTTTCCTGTAAAAGGGACACTCTGGTCACCACTGAGCCATGGTGAGTGGTGGGAGAAAAGCTAAAAAGCTTTCTTGGACTGGGATTTCTGGGCTTAACCAGTGGTGACTGAAGCTGATGGTAGTTTCATTGAGACTTCTGAAGGGACAGGTCTTGAGTGACAAGGAGGTCAGACAGAGGCTGCTAGTCAGCGATCAGGCAGAGGATGGAGCAAGCTCTAAGGTACCAAATGGTTTTGAATTGTAGCTAGAAATGAGCAGGAAGCTGTTGGGGAGGGTGGGTGGATGTGACGAGCACAGCATGGTTTGCACAGAGACAGCACACCCCTTGCAGTGAGTGGGTGAGTTTGGGGAATGAAATGATCAGCAGGGCAACTCATGGTGACTCTGTTGCTGAATTATCTAGGGAGCCCCTGCTTTTCAACCTGCTTGCATTAGCTCCTTTCCCAACATCCCCTTCACTTCACAGGGCCAAGTTGTCTTTCCTCAGTCCAGACAACCAACCGAGTCCTGGGCTGCAGCAAGAGCAGTGTGGGCAGCAGGGCAAGGGAGAGCATTCTGCCCCTTTACTCTGTTCTTGTCNGGAGACCTTAGAGTAGCCTTCCAGTATCTGAAGGGGGCCTACAGGAAGGCTGGGGAGGGACTATTGACAAGGTCTTGCAATGACAGGACAAGGGGCAATGGGTTTGAACTGGCAGAGGGGAGATTTAGACTGGATGTTAGGAGGAAGTTCTTTGCAGTGAGGGTGGTGAGACACTGGAAGAGGTTGCCCAGGGAGGTTATGGCTGCTCCCTCCCTGGAGGGGTTCAAGGCCAGGTTGGACGAGGCCTTGAGTGACCTGTGCTAGTGGGAGGTGTCCCTGCCTATGGCAGGGGGTTGGAACTAGATGATCCTTGAGGTGCCTTTCAACCTTACCATTCTATGATTCTATGATTCTATGATAGTACTCAGAGGCTCCTACCTATATCAAGGTGATCTCTGTGGAAGCTGCACACCTGACCCTGTCTCTGCTCCATCTGGAGGAGGCTGCAGATCCCCAAACCTTGAGTTGTTCAGGGGGGTAGGGTGCAGATTTGGCCAGCCAAGGAGCATAGTGAGAGTTGCTCACAGTGTTGGGACAGACAACCCAGATTACTTCCTAATTAAACTCTGCTGCTGCAGCATCACTATGGGAGTGATGGGTGCTAGGAGTTTTCCAGCTTCACACTGCAGGGAGCAAACCATTACAGCCCAGCAGGGTTATAACTGGGACCTGTTTTGCATATGGTGACAGGCCAGTTGATAAACACCAGGACAAAGGTGATGGTTAAGAAGCCAAGGATTGCTTCTCTCTCCAGGGCTTGTAAGATCAGAGCTCAAAAGAGTTTGTGATTTGCCATCTGCTTCTCCTTTTCCAGACCTGCCGATAAAAGCTCAGTGAACATCTCCTTATTTGTTCTGAATGTACCAATATTTTAGATTATGTGAAAGGGAAGCGAACACCTCCTGCACAAAAAAATCCCACTCTGGATTCTGATTTCTAAATGATCTTTAAACTCTGGAATAGCTTTATCTTTGTAGAGGATGGGTGGTGGCTCTGGAAACAAAGCTGAGCCAAGCCGGGAGTCTTTGGCATCAGAGTCCCGATTTGGACTTAAAAGAAAAAGGTACAGAAATGTGAATTTTGATTATGTTTCATTTAATGAGTCTTGAAAAGATTTGGAGCTGAATAAAAAGTAAAAAGCCAAGGAGATGAATGAGCCTTATATTAAATTCAATTGGCTTTTGTGCAATTTGTTGCATAGCGAAGCCTCGTTAATACATTTTGCAGGTGGTTGGGTCATTTGTCATCAGAATCGCACTTTATGGAAAGCAACTTTCCTCCTCCTTCAGTTATTTTGCTCTGAAATGAGTTTCCCTGGGTCCTGTCTGCTGGCAGGAGTGGAATTGGCTTCGGCAGGGCCACGTGGTTTCATGGCAGAGAAGGATCTGGTCTGTTATTTTCTATATATTGGTCAGTTAACTTTATATAATATGGTTAATATCAGTTAATATCTCAAGTATATGTAGCCATAGCCCTCAGAAATAACCCAGCCCTATGTTACAGTTAATAATATTTATTGTTTCCTTTTGTTTTTCTTAAGAGCTAAAGAAAACTTCCCTCTCCAGAAGGAAGAGTGGTTGGGGGAGAAAAAAATAACAGGAAAAGCTTATTTAGTTTGCATTTTCCTAATTAGCTTTCTTCTGGCTCAGGCATGTGTTGCCTATAAGCTATTAAAACTCTTTCTCTGGGGTTATTCTCCCCCATGCCCTCCCTTCCCCCCCCCCATCTGATATTCACAACTTCATTCTGCCCAGATCAATGACTGCAAATTTGCTTTATGACAACTTGAACAAACCCATGATGGATCAGAAAGGACCTCAAAGTAGGCTGAAGCCTACTCAAGTCAAGAGCACCAGACACGTTTGTTAAAGACCTCATTGGCCTCTGATCCTTGGGTTGCTGCAGTATTGATTTTTAGGGTCTGAGCTCAATTGTGCTGGAAGTCGAGTGGCATGGAGTGGCTGGCTTGTGGGGGAGACAGGAGCTTTATAATGGGAACGGATCGATGGGGAATGATTTAGCACAGAGGGACCTGGAGGCTTGGCAGCAAAGTTAAGCAATAATCGAGTTTTGGGCTCAGAGGCGTTTCAGCCTGGCCTGCTGCCTGTCTTGCTTGCTTCACAGAGCTCTGAAGTCACCAGGCTGGGTCGGCACAGGTCCTGCCTGGCTCCTGGCGTGGCATCACCTGCCCCCTGCTCCCTTGCCCCCAAGGATTCACCAGACTAAACTCATTCAGCTGGAAGTTAAGGAATGAAGCGTTATATCCACAGCTTAACAACAATTTACAAGCAGATATATTAGACTGGATGTTAGGAGGAAGCTCTTTCCAGTGAGGGTGGTGAGACACTGGCACAGGTTGCCCAGGGAGGTTGTGGCTGCTCCCTCCCTGGAGGTGTACAAGGCCAGGTTGGACGAGGTCTTGAGTGACCTGTACTAGTGGGAGGTGTCCCTGCCTATGGCAGGAGGGTGGAACTAGATGATCCTTGAGGTCCCTTCCAACCTTACCATTCTATGATTCTATGATTTCATTTATCTTTGAGCCCTCAGGGGGCTTTGCCTGACCTACGGAGGTATATCTAACCTCACTGCAGTCCTAATACTTTCAAGGAGTGTGAAGCTGGAGCTTGAAAGTGAAATCTAGCCACCATCCCAGTAAAGCTCTCCCTTTTCTGTCTTGTTGGCTGGCAGTTAAAGTCTCATTTGTTACTGTAGCTCTTGAAGCTGGCTTTGTCAGCATTTACCTCTGCATGGTGTCTGGTGTAGTGGCAGGGCAGTTGCTTTGCCCCAGCTCCAGTTGGGAGCCAGGATCTGCCCACACAGTGGTCCTGGCACAGCATGAACCCCACGGGTGGAGGGTGAGATGAAACATGCAGTAAGAGCAGAAAAAAGGCTTTCTCTGCTCAGCTCAGGCACAGGTAATTTCCTTCTCTTGTGAGGAAGTGAAGCCTGGATCTAATTAATAAAGCTGTATCCCCTAAGAGCAGCCTTTCTGCAGCCTGCACTGCTGCCTGGAGGCAATGAGATGGAGGAGGGCTAGAAGGAGAGATGGGAACTTTTCTGAAGGGATGGCAAATGCACAGTCCCTTTCCTGCAGCAGGGTGAGGATGTCAGGTGAGCAGGACAGAAGATGGAGACAGGTATTTTCCTCCCTTTTCCTTCCCCATCCACTGCCATCTGTGTGTTAGTAGAAAGGCATATCCAAAAATCCACAAAGGATGCTTGGCTCAGCATTACATTACTCTTTGAGGCTAGCACTAGGAACTCCATGCACCAGTGAAGGGTGCACCAGCTGGCAGTGAAGGGTTTCTGAATGGCTGTGCTCCTTCTGTGGCTACCTTCTCCAGCATCCCCTGGTTTGGGCTTCTGAAGGAGAAAGAGCTTTCAGAGGTACAGGCTCAGCCCTTCTGGCTTTGAGGGCATCCTTCTGTGTGTGTGCAAGCACCATGTTGCACAGTCTGTTGTCAACACTGTACAAGGGTCCAGAGAGGCTGTGGGATCTCTTTCTTTGAGATCCTCAAAGTTAAGCTGGACAAGGCTCTGGGCAACCTGATAAAACACTGAATTTGGATCTAACCTCAAAGGTGCTTCTGTTTGGAGCAGGAGGCTGTACTAGAGGCTGCACTAGTCCCTACCCATTCAAATGATTCTGTTATCCCTCCCATCATCTCCTCAATCTCAATGTGAAGCTTAGTTTTGTTGTTTCAAGTCCCTCTGCTCCAACTGGAAGGGCTGTTTCAAATAATTTCTACTGTTGAGAAGGTTCTTCTTTCCCAGGTTGGGGATGCTCATGGTCATTTCCCAGCTATTTCCAGTGTCCCAGCTACTGCCTGTGTCTTCTTTCCCAGGCTAAGGATGCTCATGGTCATTTCCCAGCTATTTCCAGTGTCCCAGCTACTGCCTGTGT
Organism: Ramphastos sulfuratus; assembly: GCA_013399055.1. NCBI lineage: Eukaryota > Metazoa > Chordata > Aves > Piciformes > Ramphastidae > Ramphastos > Ramphastos sulfuratus. Next base: position 21,661 of record WBNM01027471.1, on the reverse strand, counting down.
CTTCTTTCCCAGGCTAAGGATGCTCATGGTCATTTCCCAGCTACTGCCAGTGTCCCTGTCCTGACCTCACCTGCACCTCATGTATCAGTGGGTGGGTCTAGCAGAAAAAGAATGAATGCCCCCAGACTGACAGGAAAGACTAACAGCAAAAGCTGGCTCAAAGCTTGAGTAGCTGCTAACAAAGTCAAGACAACTTGCCTAGATGTGCTCAGACTCTGTGTTCAGTATTCATATAGTTAATTTTAAGTGAGACCTCTGTGTCCACATTTCCCACAGCTCATGCTGCAAACAGACACATTTAATTTCTGAGGGTACANACCCCAAGGTCCTTTTCCTCAGGGCTGCTCTCAGTCATTCACCATCCAGCTTGGAGTTGTGCTTGGGATTGTGCCTACCCAGGTGCAGGACCTTACACTTGGCCTTGTTGAATGTCATGAGGTTGGCCTGGGCCCACCTCTCCAGACTGTCCCTGTCCCTCTGGATGGATCCCTGCTCTCTAGCAAGTCGACTGTGCCTCTGCCTTTTGCTCTCTGAACAGACAACTTGTTCCATCCTGCTGATGCTCAGTGACTGTCAGTAACGGATGTAGGCTGGGAGCAGATCTATGGATCTGGGTAAGTGCAATTAGTAAATCTTTCCTTGGCAATTCACAATGTTTTTGGAGGGGAAAAAATATTTAAAAAGAGGCATCTTAGCAGTGACAGGTAGGTGCAGCTTGTGCTCTGAAATCTTTGCAGAGAGGTGGGAAGAGGCAGCCAGGTTTGCTACATGCAGGAAGATTATGAAATATGGGGATTAGCAAAGAGTAATTACAGTGCCTCCACTGTATATTAAGTGTGTGAAACAATATATAGGCACTCAGCACGTGGCAGGCATTATGGTTGGGTGTCACAGTTGACATTTTTAATATCCATTATTCAAAAATTGATTCTATGCCTGACTATCAAACAGCATCCAGCTCTAATGTGGCAGTAGTACCACACAACAGCACTGTCATCTGCTAAGAGCTTTACAAACATCAGCTAATTCTGCCTACCCTCTCCATCAGCGACAGGTGAGGGCTGTTATTTCTAGCTCTTTGAATCCCCAGGGAGAGCTGGGATTAGACAACGTTGCTCTGGGGAGGCTGTTGTAGATGGTGAGAGACCACAGGCATCCAGGGGTAAGCAGCATAGAGAGTGGCCAGAACTTAGAATGACCCCCAAACTCAAAATGAAAACATCTTCACTGCTCAGAAATGCTGAAAATGAGAGCCTTTTAAAAATTCCTCTGGTTTGTGCTTCCCTTTTTTTTTTGGGGGGGGGTGGGGCCAAGCATTTTTAGGAAAGATTTTAACTTTCGCCTTTTGCAACACCTCTAGGAAAGGATTTTTTCCCCCCTTTGTTTATTTTTGCACTTTGACCCTCGAGAAAGGAAGAATTAGGAGCAAAAAAAGCTGGGATGGGGTGGGGGGAAGCCCAAACAAGAGAATGGTTGTTGTTTAAGTGAAAAAATTGCACCTAGGAAAGAAAAAAAAGAAAAAGATTCCCTCCACAGCCCTCCACACCCTTTAAAGTATCACATTAGGGAAAAAAAAAACCAAACAAACAAACAAAAAACCCCAACCAACCAAAAAACCCAAAACAAAACACTTTTTTTCTCCCTGTTGGAAATATCCACAGCTCCAGAAATTATGTGGGTTCTAAGTTGAGAGCCTGGGTGGGTTTTTGGTGGCTCCACATCTCTTTTCTGGCTGTTGGTAAACCAGATCTCACCTTCCCTTTCCACCCCCTCTTGCCTGCAGGAATTTGCATTCCCAAACCTCCATCTCTTTAGGCAAATCCTCTCTGAAGATTACCTACATTACCTACTTCTCCCTGGAGACAGCTTCTTCTCCTTTGCTATCAATTAACACCAGCTCTCACCAACCCCTCAGCTTAATTGCACCATCTTTAAAAGCAGCCCTGATGTTGATGTGCCTTTTTCCTATTTTAATTTTTTTTTTTTCTTCTGAATTTCTCTGGTGCTTCTGACTGCAGAGCCCAGCACTGAGGTCCTGGCTGGAGGGGTCCTGCACTCCTCTCTTAGCTCCAAAAGCTTCCTCCCCACACCTCTGCCAGCATCACACCTTGGAATGTGATGTCTCCTGGGCTTGTATCTCAAACCCAAGCGATGGCATGAAACTAAAGAAGGTGATTATATGGAATGGCTGTTTTACAGGTCAAGTAGTCCTTTCTGCTGAGGATATATCTGGAGATGGTGTTAAAAAGCACATGTGTGTGTGAAGGGTAAGATTCAAATAATTAGAGCAATCTGCATTGAAGTTGTAAGTGTGAAATGCAGAGCCAGAAAAGGGTCAGGTGGGATGCTAATTGCAACACCAATAAAAGGAAGTGCAGTGCAGACTCTCCATAACCTGCTTGAGTCAAAACCACCCTCTTCTGTTCTCCTGTTCCCATTCTGGGTTTATGTTCTCTCCTTTTGGTGTTGCTCATGGTGCAGAAAGACAGGGAATGAGTCTTGCTCAAACTTGGGCATCTCAGCTTTCCCAGAGTCAGACGAGAAGTGTTTGTTCCCTGTAAGGATGGAGATAATTGTGGTTCCAGTGGTGAAAAACAAATGGTTTTGATGAGGTCTCTCTGTATCTGCCCAGCCCAAGCATAAGCAGGATTGAGTGCCCTGCTCCTGTGGATGTTTCAGGTTTGATACCTCTCTTTTTGTGCACAATCCCAAGCACAACTCCAGGCTGGGTGGTGAATGGCTGGAGAGCAGCTCTGACGAAAAAGACCTGGGGGTCTGGGGTGATGAAAAGCTCAGCATGAGCCTGCAGTGTGAGTGCAGCCCAGACAGCAACTGTGTCCTGGGCTACAGCAAGAGCAGTGTGGGCAGCAGGGCAAGGGAGGGGATTCTGCCCTTTGCTCTCCTCAGACCCCATCTGGAGTCCTGTGTACAGTTCTGGAGCCCCCAGCACAGGAAGGACATGGAAGTGTTGGAGCCAGTCCAGAGGAGAGCCAGGAAGATGCTCAGAGGGCTGCAGCAGCTCTGCTATGAGGACAGGCTACAAGAGTTGGGGCTCTGCAGCCTGGAGAAGAGAAGACTTTGAGGAGATCTTATAGTAGGTAGCCTTCCAGTATCTGAAGGGGCCTGCAGGAAGGCTGGGGAGGGACTATTGACAAGGTCTTGCAATGACAGGATGAGGGGCAATGGGTTTAAACTGACAGAGGGGAGATTTAGGCTGGATGTTAGGAGGAAGTTCTTTACAGTGAGGGTGGTGAGACATTGGCATAGGTTGCCCAGAGAGGTTGTGGCTGCTCCCTCCCTGGAGGTGTTCAAGGCCAGGTTGGATGAGGCCTTGAGTGACCTGTGCTAGTGGGAGGTGTCCCTGCCTATGGCAGGGGATTGGAACTAGATGATCCTTGAGGTCCCTTCCAACCTTACCGTTCTATGATTCTATGATTCTGCTCGATGGCTTCTCTGTGAGGTGTGCCACACCGTGGGGTGAAGCCAAGGCTCACCATTAACCCATCAGTGCCCCCCAAACCCTGCTCCAACCTGCAGTCCAGCAAGACAAAGAAACGCGGACGCGCCCTTGGGCTCAGCTTCCTTTGAAGGTTAAAAATAACTCAGAGGTGCTTAGGAAAACAAAAACCCCAGGAAAGTAAAAACGAAACCACCCCCCCACACTTGAAAGGAACCTGCCCCTTTAAGAAAGGATTGAAGGTAATCTATTTCCAGCGTGCTAGAGATCGGCTAAGGATTGCTGGGACATTTTCACTGACACAAATCTACATAATCGTTTTAAACTTCTCACCATTTCTTCCGATTATTCTCTTTCTGTCACTTTAGGAAGCTCTAAAACTGATTTTCTCTCCGTAATCTTCCAGTATTGCTTAGCACCCAAATCTCTAATATTTTAAGAAGATTATTTCATTTATAATTGATTGAGTGTATTTGCCAGTTTGCTACTTCAAAGATGTTGTGCTTTAAGGGGGTTCAGGTAGAGCATTATTAAGTTTCCACCCCTTACTCCCCATTGCAAAAAAAGAAAAGAAGCAGGACAAGTTTTGCAGCCTGCCTGACACCTGATGCAGTTTTATTATTTTTAAAAAAAATTATTATTATTGACATTATTTACATTGCCAGCATGATGAGTAGCTAATATATATATATTTCTCTCTCCCTCTCTCTCTGTATATATATATTTCATCTCTCTCTCTATATATATATATGTCATCTCTCTCTCTATATATATATATTTCATATCTCTCTCTATATATATATATTTCATCTCTCTCTCTCTCTATATATATGTCATCTCTCTCTATATATATATATATTTCATCTCTCTCTATATATATATATTTCATATCTCTCTCTCTATNTATGTATATATTTCAACTCTCCAGAGATGAAAGGCAAATGGAGCCATCTCCAGCTGCAGGCTGAGGGCTGTGGTTTCCATCCCAGGGTGCAGTTTGATGAGCAGCAATTGCAGGCAGCTCCGCATTTCCTTGTGCACCACCCTTCCCTCCTCACTGAGAGGTGAATTGGAGAACCAACAGGAATTAAGATACATTTTATTTTATTTTTCAGCTTTGCAATGGATGAACTCCTTTTTGGCCAGTTCTGCTTCCTGGGGTTGTTTTCTGTGAGAGAGAAAGGATTACGTGGGGGGTAAGGAGGGAGAGAGGTGAGGGTAAGGGGCAGGGAGAGAAGAGATTGGGTAAAAGGTGTTTCTGAGACACACTGCTCTTGAAGGTTGTCTTCAGCCAGCCTGGGACTGGGCTACTGCAGCTGCTGCCTGCAGGTGAGTGGTGGATGTTGTCCTGTAGATGGTGAGAAAGGTGTTGAGAGGGAATAGGTGTTCAACAGATAAACATTCACTCAGAGCAAAAGCATTAGGATGTCTGCAAGCAGAGTTGAGGAGGGAGGGAGCCCATCCAGCGGGCTGCCATTCCCCGCTGCATAACAAAACCCTCAGAAATAAAGGGGGAGATTTTGCCATTCTCAGCCCTGCTCTGCTGTTCCTTTTCCATCATCTGTGAGCTAGTAGGGAGATGCATGGCACAATGCTCAAAGGAAAGCTCTGAGCTCTTTTTTAGGGCTGGCGGAGACTTAGTGATGCTCTGTCACAGTCATTTCGGGGAATGGAGCAGCTATCAACTAATAAGAATGAATTTCAAGGCTGATCACCTGCAAGCCAGGGATAATGGGAGGTCTGCACAATCAAACACGTCTCCTGTTATAGTAAAACAAGCAACACTTGAAAAAGACATGGGAACAGGCTTCTTTAAATCCAATTCAGGGATTTGGAATCCCCACTAAACGCTTAATTAATTTTTGATTAGCTGAGAACCCATTAAACAGACTGATTCTTCTAGCTTTATAAGTAATGGCAGCATGCTGCTTTAATTAAATTAATACCAAGAGATGTTAATTTTCAAATCCTTATGTTGGTTATTTGAGAAAAAAAAAAAAGCCTCATTTCACTCCCTTCCCTAAGAGGTTTACCATATTCTTTTAGCCCAATAGCATATCTCTTCCCACTCTGTTGGTGTTGCCCTCGGCTTGCCTGGAGGCAGGGTCTGTCAGGGCCCTGAAATTGCTTTGCTCAGGGGACAGAGGGCTGCCCCAGTAGTTTTAATGGCCAAGAACCTCATATTTCTACAGGGGTTCACCATATGGGCATAAGAAGTCCAACTGTTTGGGGTCTCACAGCTCTGGTTTCCATCACACATGTTCCCTGTGAGGCTGCTGTTGGCTGTTACCTGTGGCAGGTACTAGATATGAATCTGAATTCCTCCTCCACCACACAGCAGCAAGGCAATCTGTGTGTGCATCACCACCATGTACCAGAGAACATGCCATGGCTTCTTTTAGCCTGTTTTTCAAATCTCCAGGGCTACCTCCATTTCCCAGTGGAAATCAGAACTGCTACCCAACCTTAGCTTCCTCTGCAGTGATTGACACCTTCCAGTGTGTCCTGAGTCCTCTGGTGATGGGAGGCATGCAGTCAACCCCTGGATCTTTCCTTAATGATGGGGACTTGTCATTGCTGGGTGTGATTATGAATAGAGATTGGAGTCACTCTTGGAGCAGTTAATCTCCTGAGAGGATTGAAAAACCTCTCCACTGCCTATCCTTTCACCCACAGCAATCTACAGCCTTCTCCCACTGCTGTAATAGGCAAAAAATTCCTCCCTGACCAAGATGTTACAGTTTTCAGTTGGAGACTCACCTCGCTTCACTTCTGGGTCTTGTGCAAACCCCTGAGCCATTCCCCAGCCCACACTGGTCTGAGCAACCACAGGACAGCCTCTGAGGTCCCTGCATGTGCCTGAGTAGGGGTCCATGATAGAGCAGCCAGAGAATTTCCAGGTTCCTTTGTGCAGGCACGGAGACTTGCAGCCACCCAAGTGCCAGACGACAGCATCACTTTCATGATGCTGCTGAACAACCTCACACTGATTATCATCTAGTAAGTGGGGAACTTCTGCTGTCATCTGAGGGTTGGGATTTTTTTTCACCTTGAAGTTTCTTTCATTTGGCAGAGAAGAACCATTTTTGCAAAGATATCTCACAAGAGCCCACTGCTCAGGTGAGGTATTTGGGGGTAAGATTAACCCTATCTCGGTACAGATGTGATTTCTTTTACATCATCTCCATGTGGTTTTGGACCGATGCCCATCTCTTGCTCAATTTGCTCTGTGTGCAGCAGGACTAAGCAGAGCATGTGCTTCACTCCTTGCTGCATTTGTCCCATCAGATGGAGAGTGAAATGGCACTTCACCATTGTGGCGCCTTCATCATTGCTCTTGCAGATCTCGGATCTCACCCAGATTCTGACCACAGGAGCAACAAGCACAGGCTCACAGGATGCTAGGTGTTGAAAGGGACCCAAAGAGATATTCAAGTCCATCCCCCCTGACAGAGCAGGACCAGACAATCTAGCTCAGGTCACAGAGGAATGCATCCAGACAGGCCTTGAAAGTCTTCAGAGAAGGAGACTCCACAACCTCTCTGGGGATCCTGTACCAGTGCTCTGGGACCCTTACAGCAAAGAAGTTCCCCCTTGTGTTGAGCTGGAACCTCCTGTGCTGCAGCTTCCATCCATTGCTCTTTGTCCTATCCCAGGGAGCAAGTGAGCAGAGCCTGTCCCCCCACTCCTGACCCCCAACCCTCAAGTATTTATAAACATTTATTAAATCCCCTCTCAGACTTCTCTTCAGACTAAGCAGCCCCAGGTCCCTCAGCCTCTCCTCATCAGGCAGTGCTGCAGTCCCCTAATCATCCTTGTAGCCCTCTGCTGGACCTTCTCCAGCAGATCCCTGTCCCTCTTAAACTGGGGAGCCCAAAACTGAACAGAATGCTCAAGATGTGGTCTCAGCAGGGCAGAGTAGAGGCAGAGGAGAACCTCCTTTGATCTGCTGGACACACTCTGCTTAATACACCCTGGGTTTTCTTGGCCACAAGGGCACATTGCTGTTTCATGGATGTTATCCACCAGGACTCTCAGGTCCCTCTCCACAGGGCTGCTCTCCAGCAGATCAACTCCTAGCCTGTACTGGTGCAGTTTATTATTCCTCCCCAGATGCAGGACTCTGCACTTGTCCTCGTTGAACCTCCTTTGGTTCCTCTGTGCCCAGCTCTCAGTCTGTCCAAGTCTCAGAGGATGGCCACACAGCCTTCAGCTGGATCAGCCAAGCCTCCCAGCTTGGTGACTTGCTGAGCAGACTCTGTCCCCTCATCAATGTCATTGATGAAGCTATTGGAGCAGGTCCACTTTGGGGCAAAGCTGTAAGGGTTTAATTATGAGCACATTAGGACAAGCTGCCATTACAGGGGATCTGGAGTGGGGAGCTTAGAGAGCAGCTCCATCCCCTCATACCTTGGCCTTCTTGCAAACCTGCCCTTGTTCCCTTTCTCCCCACTTCTTGTTAGGAGCTGTCGGAGGCAGCTGGCTGCTAGTGCATTAAATTAGCAGATGTTGTGGCCACACAACATTGAGCACAACAATGCTGTTAATGTGCCCTCCAGAGCCCTCTGCCTCCCTCCTCACTGGGCCTTGCCAGACACAGCCTCTCCAGAGGCAGATTAATTTCAACTCTCTGGATCACAATAAATTAATTTTTATTAGAAAAGGCANTGAGCTGCAGAGATTTAAGCCAGCTGTCGACCGTCTCCTGGCATTTGGGTTAGGAAGTAAATACAGAAGGAGGGGATTTTTACAAAGGCTGCCAGCCCTCCTCTCTGGGAGGAGTGTGAGGAAGGCTTGGAGGTTAGGGGAGAGAAATCTGCATGGTGGGGGTGGTTCTGTGCTTGGTTTAGTGCTACACAAGCTGGGGAGGGATATTTTCTTTCTTACTGATGGGGGATGGGCTTACACCACACTACCCTGAAGACAACCATAGCTAGATGTGAGACCGTGGGGTCTCAAGGCAGGTGCTCACAGCCACCAATCCCTTCTTGGCTAAGAAGCCCCTTTCCTACAAGATGCTCACTGGAATAGGACTTCTCAGCTTTGCATTGTCACCATTTTTGGAGGATTGGAGCACAGTTCTAACAGCTCCCAGCTCTGCAGAGCCAGATTGCCAGCCACAGCCAGGCAGCAAATTGGTGGTAAGTGACTGGTAGCTGACTCTGTAGTACCACAGAGTTTCTGAGAAGAAGAGATTCTGATGGTGCAGCCTTGTTCTCTCAGATGCTGAGGGATCACAGGTCCTTTTGGCTTAAGTAGGGGCTGTCTGTGCTCAGCACTTCTGAAAGTCAGCCCTGGGTCTTTGCTCAGCACCATGCTCAGTATGAACACCATGGCTGTTGGAAACACAGTTATCAGTGGGCAGCACATTGCCAGCCATGGACTTAGAAGAGCTGAGCTCTGTCCATTCACCACCAGCTTCATTGCTGAGCTGGAAACTTGGGTCTAGTAGTTTTGCTATCAGTCAGAAAAAATCTGGACTTTGGCAGGGCTGTGGACACTAATGCAGTACCTATCAGTGCTGTGTTNGTGCTGGGGGCTCCAGAACTGCACACAGGACTCCAGATGGGGTCTGATGAGAGCAGAGTGAAGGTGCAGAACTAGATGATCTTTGAGGTCCCTTCCAACCTAAACCATTCTATGATCCTATGACTTCACAATAACTCCTTTACCAGAGACAAGGAAGCTCACTTGCTGAAACTGTTCCTCATACTGATGATGTTCCATTCTTTGTTGGCAGGTGGCTCAAATACTAGTACAACTTCTGGGTGCCCAGCTAGTCTCTAGTTGCTGGTATGTTGAATATTTCTGGATTTGTGGTTCTGTAACTGTGGAGTTATTCTGAAGTGTGAGGACAACATAAGAAATGTCTTCCCCACATAGATTTTCCCTCCCCATCTCAATAATAACTCAGAACTTCTTCCTAACTCAGTTAATAATAACTCAGTGTTATGGTGAAGGGTTAATTTTTAACCTGGTCTCAGTTGCTTACCTGACTGTCAGCTCCATCCCAGGAACAGCTGTGTTAGCAGAGCTGGTGGTGTACTATGGGAAGGCAGAGGGGAAAAGCAGGTTTCACTGCAGAAATGATGAAAACATAGCTCTAAAGCCTGAGCTGGAGCTCAGAAGCTGGTTGGGCTGGAGCATAGACCTCCATCTGAGATGCTCCTGACTGGAGGGCAGAACAGTCCTTGGCACAAGAGGCAAAGGCCTGCCCATGCACCTGCTAGAGCTGCTGGTGTGCATCACCTGCAGTCCTCAGCCTGTGAGCATCTTGTCCACTCCATTACAAAGGTCATGCCAAAACCTGACACTGCCACCCTGAATACTTCTCCTGAACTTCCCTTTGACAGGAGATGTTGGAGAAACATGAGTGAGAGAGAGTGTGTGGGTGAGGGGCTGGAAAGGGAAGTGCTGCTTGTGATAACACAAGATCAGGTTTCACTGAGAGGTTTGGGGGTTTTTTTGGGGTTTTTTTGTTGGTTTTTTTTTTTTTTTCAAACAAGCAATTGAAAACTTCTCCTGCCACTTGACAAGTTTCCCAAATCCTCTTTCTTTCCAGGATCTCCCCATGGCCCTTGAGCAGGGAGAAGAGGCTGTGAAATGAAAGCCCTGTTTGCTCTGTGAAAGAATTTGACAATGTGTTGAGAGAAAGTGTTACTCACTGCCTTGGCAGCATTCAGAAAGGTGTCCATTTATCTCTCTCTTTTTTTTTACCCTTTTCCTACTTCTTCTAAGAAATCTCTGGTTGTAATCCCTCTCTGGGATTTTTCACAGTAGTCTGATAATGTTAATATTTATCCTGGCTCAGAGATGAACTGACAGTGCTGTGTTCTCTCCTCTTTCATTTTATCTCCGTACATCTATTAGGTGTTCTCTATGGCTTTGACTACAGCAGCAGCCAGCCTGGTGCAGTGACAGGTAAAGCCACCCTTCATCACATCCTTTCACCTCTCTCACCTCTGGTGACTTGTTTTCTTTCTCTGCTTCTATTAACTTACTTATTAAAAGACTGAAGATCTTAGGTAAAGTTAGAAGCAGTACAGTAGTCAAGGGATTAGGGTTTTCTGNTCTCATAGCAGAGCTGCTGCAGCTCTCTGAGCATCTTTGTGGCCTCCTCTGGACCCTCTCCAACAGTTCCATGTCCTTCCTGTGCTGGGGGCTCCAGAACTGCACACAGCACTCCACATGGGGTCTGTTCCTCACCTTGTATTAGAGCTGATTGCAGACTTGTGGCAGAAGTGTTGTGGGGACCTGTTTTGCCAGGAGTTCAGTCTTCGAAGGGACCCATGAGGTGGTGCAGTTTTCTTCTACTGATGGTCAGAGTGTTCTGGAGTCTGACCATAAATATCAGCAAAAAGCCTATCAGGGTCTGTGGGAGTGATTGGCATTGGAATGGGCTGCCCAGGGAGGTGGAGGAGTCACCATCCCTGGAGGTGTTTAAGAGCAGGCTGGATGAGGCACTTAGTGTCATGGTTTAGTTAATTAGAAGGTGTTAGGTGATAGGTTGGACTCGATGATCTAGAAGGTCTTTTCCAACCTGATTAATTCTGTGATTCTGTGAAAGATGCCTGCAGAGTAACTGCAGCTAGACATAATTTGTTGTGGGGAAAACCAGAATTTCCCACTCTGGGCTGTAGCATAAACAAGTGGAAAAGGGCAACAGCAGAGTTCCCTTGGTTTTTGTGGAATTAATGCCTCGTGATATTGTTGCAAGTTTTGTGGACAGCTGTTATTTATCTTAAAGGCTCCTGCTTGGGAGTCAGATGAATACAGGGAAATCTTGGTTTACATTTGTATAAAAATGAGTTTGCAGGCCTCATGTGTGCTGAGTACAGACAAGAAACCAGTAACTTATCTTAACTGGTTTCAAAATTGTCTAACAGCTGAAGTCATTTTGGAATTGCTATTAAGAACCTGACAGAAAATGAGAGCATTTCTAGCTAGCTGTACTTTCCCAGTGACCTCCACAGTCTCTACAATGCATCAGGATGATGTGGGAGGCAGGAGTGTACCTGAAGCCATCCATGAGAAAATAGATACTAACTGATTTTACCTCAAACTTCAGTTTTGGGCTCCCCAGTTTAAGAGGGACAGGGATCTGCTGGAAAAGGTGCAGCAGAGGGCTATAAAGATGATTAGGGGACTGCAGCACTGCCTGATGAGGAGAGGCTGAGGGACCTGGGGCTGTTTAATCTGGAGAAGACTGAGAGGGGATTTAATAAATGTTTATAAATATCTGAGGGCTGGGAGTCAGGAGAGGGAGACAGGCTCTGCTCACTTGCTCCCTGGGATAGGACAAGGAGCAATGGATGGAAGCTGCAGCACAGGAGGTTCCAGCTCAACACAAGGGGCAACTTCTTTGCTGTATAAGGGTCACAGAGCACTGGCACAGGCTCCCAAGAGAGGTTGTGGAGTCTCCTTCTCTGAAGACTTTCAAGGCCTGTCTGGATGTGTTCCTCAGTGACCTGAGCTAGATTGCCTGGTCCTGCTGTGGCAGGGGGGTTGGACTTGAATATCTCTTTGGGTCCCTTCCAACCCCTAACATCCTGTGAGCCTGTGCCTATCCTCATCTGAGAGCACAGATAGGAGTTTGCTGGTGAGTAAAATTTTGGAAATATTCTCTAATTTATTATTTTTGGGTTAGATCTAGCAATGTGTGAAATTGCTTTGGGCAGAGGGACCATCATATTGAACATGGGTTTACCATATTTCTAGGATTGAAGTTTTTTCTTAATCACTTCTACTCCACCCAAAGCTGAACTCATTTTAATTTGCCAAACTTTATATGCAGATCTCCTCTGAACTGCAATTTCTCCTATAAGGAGCTCCAAGTTACATCATTTCAGCTTGTTTTGATTCATTTCTCATCTTCAGTAGCAAAGAAGAACCTGGAGGTGTTCTGAATGCTTTCAGATAGATGACACCAGAGGCAATGAAGGCTAATGACAGTTTTATTCCAAAAGGTGAAATAATTGCTACCATCAATTGCTGGTAGGATTTTTTTCCTTCATATATGTTCTGTTTTGATCATCTGTTGACCTTTGATAGATCTGATCAGATCCAGTAAGAGCATAAAGATGTTATATGGTGAACACTAAGTGTTTGTCAATGGTGCACCCATGTTTGAGAGCTGCTGACTCCAAAATCTCCCATTTGGAAGAAGATGTTATATAGAATGGTAAGGTTGGAAGGGACCTCAAAGATCATCTAGTTCCAACCCCCTGCCATAGGCAGGGGCACCTCCCACTAGAACAGGCCATGTCAACACACCCTTCTGTGTCCTCCTTCCCTCCCCATGAAAGTGCTGGATCACATAGAGGGGTATCGCTGTCCGCACAAATTCCATCGCGCCATGTCAGGGTGACCTAAGAAATCACTGCTACCAAACTACACCATCCACACTGGGAAGTGCTAATCCTACTCTGCTCCAAGGGAAAGAAGAGTGTGTGTAACAGTCTCACACCAGAAAATTCATACACTCATTAACTATAATTAATTAATTCTCACATTGCACCCCAGACACAGAGACGTCACTGCCTTCTGTGGCAGAACTCCTCCCACCATCTGACCTGCCCCCTCTGAGCAAGTTTCCTCAGTCAAACCAATAAAGCTTTCCCCCCCCCCCCCCCCACTAGATCTGCAAAATATATGCAGATTTATACAGTGAGGCACACGTTAAATACTCTGGGGGAAGAAGTAAAATAGACATTAATCAGATATTAAAGGACTTAGGAGACAGGGAGAAATGTACATTTGGGCATAGTTTAGGGTTGGTTTTAAATGGTAGATATAAGTGTATGCAATTACTGTGTATGTGCAGGTGTTATTGTTCTGTTTTAAATGAGTGGATTGGATGGGCTAAGAAGACAAGAAAAAAGGGAGAGGCAGGAGAAAAATAATGACACTAATGTTAGGGAACTGTGGCTAATTTGCAGATGGCTACCAAGTGAAAACATGCTTCCTTTAATCTGTGTTGCTTTAAAAAGAAGGGGGGGAAAAAAAGGAGGAGGAGGAGGCTGGGGTTAGTAAGCTATCTGACAGTCTGAGCAGCTCATCTGTTTGCAGGGATTGAGTTGGGAGCAGATGTTCCCAAGTGTCTTGAATATCAAGTGCATTGGATATGCTTTTTGATCAGAGGGACAAGGGGATATCTTTGCACCCTTGGGATGGCTCCCAGTGTAGACAGGTGACTCCCAAAGGAGAGTTTGGTGGTAGTGAGGACAAGCATAGCCCTGCATTGTGTGTGTACACCAGACCCTGGCCTTTCCCCTGGATATGTTCCTTGTAATTTCTGGAAATCAGAAATAAGCTGATGTGATTAGAGAAGAACAGATCTGGCTTAGTGCTCTTCAAGCTTAAAAAGGTGTTAAAGACTTGCCAAATTACAAATACAGGACTAATAGAGATCCAAAATAAGGGTGGATGTCTAATTCCTTTACATCCAGAGACAAAAATGAAGGGTGGTATTACTGTGATTGATGGACAGATAGGAGCCTGACCAGGCAGAAATATCTAAGAGGTGGTGCACAGCTGAAAATATTTTTACATCCAGCACATCCTTGATCTGGGTAAGGACTCATTTCCTGCAGGCTCTTAGATTTGGTGGTGGTTTACTGCTGATGACCCAGTGAAAACAGTATTTTGTGGCATTGCTTCTCCTGGAGAGGGGCCAGGCTTGTTTTTTTTCCTTTAGGTCACTTTTTTTTTCCCCCTTTTTTTCCCCCCTTTCTCTTTTTCAATGCAATCTCTTGAAGTCATCTTGCATTAATTAGCCGTCATCTTAATGACACTATTGCACGTTAGACGAAGAGATCTCTGAATTCAAATAAGACTTGACCCTGAGAGGGACCAGCTCCATGGCTTTTTCTTCTCATCTCCTTAAATCTAAAAATTGCTAAGTGATCTCTGAGGCTCAGGCTTTCCTCGGAGATTAGTGTAAGAAAAGCCCCAACATCTGCAAAAGTGACTGCTTTTGACAACCGTACAGATATCTTAAAGAGCAGGAATTTCCCTAATAAAACCCCTTAAAATAAGTCTTCTTAAGATTTCTTAATGCCACACTGATCAGTTTGCATGTTTCAGAAATTCAAGAATTTTTTATCTGCTTTGGAAAGTTATGGAAAAGGAAAGGGGAAAAAAAAAAAAAAGAAGCAGGTTTATTTAAAGGGGAGAAGCATTTGAGATGCAGGGGAGACGGAGTAGCAAAGCTTAGGCGCTGGTGATAAAACCATAAATTGTATAGCTCAGGGAATTTGTAGACTGACAAATGACAAAGCAAAGCAGCCTGAGTTGGTCATCAGGATAATAACAAAGAGGACTTTTACCAAAGAAATAATAATAATTAAAAAAAAGAAAAAAAAGGGCATGTGGACCCTCTGGCATTCCCTAGGCAATTTAAATAGCTTCGTTTGGCATTGTTGTGATTAGCCACAGGCCTGATAGTTTGTGGGGCCAGATCCTTTGCTGGTGTAAAGCAGACACTTTTGCAACTGCCCTATTCAGCAAAGCATCTCTATTAAAGAGAGTGTTTAGGTGTCTTCTGAAATGTGTGTGCTTAGATCCCAGCAGACACCGGGAGGTAGAGCAGCACAAGGGAGCAGCTCTGGCACAGAGAGAAACTCAAATATACCCTGGAGCTGGGGCATGAGTTTCTCACTCCAATTTATCACATATTTCACAGATTCACAGAACATAGCTGGTTGGGAAAGACCTCAAAGATCATCCAGTCCAACCTGCAACTCAGCACTGAAGGGTCGACATCAAATCATGTCCCTAAACACTACGTCCACATGCTGCTTGAACACCCCCAGGGATGGTGACCCCACTGCTGCCCTGGGCAGACCATTCCAAAGTTTGATAACCCTTTCAGTGAAGAAGTATTTCCTAATATCCAGCCTGAACACACCCTGCTGCAGCTTGTAACCAATTCCTCTAGTTCTCTCACTTGCCACCAAGGACAAGAGGCTGCCCCCTCCTTGCTCCAACCTTCCTTCAGGTAGCTGTAGAGAGCGATGAGGTCTCCCCACAGGCTCCTCTCCTCTAGACAGAACAACCCCAGCTCCCTCAGATGTTCCTTGTAGGTTGTGTTCCAGGCCCTTCATCAGTCTTGCCCTGCTTTGGGCATGCTCCAGCATTTCAATGTCCTTGTAGTGAGTGGCCCAGAGCAGAACACAGTACTCGAGATGTGACCTCACCAGTGCAATGACTTGAAGCCTCTTGGGTGTTGGCACAAAAGACCAGACTGGCTGTGAGATGTCAAAGCATAGAGAGGTGTTGCTGGAGGTATCTGTAGGCTTTCAGTGCCTGATTCTGCACTCCTTCAGCCTGCCTGGAGGCAGAGCAGTGTGTGACAGAGCCAGATGTCATTAGACCTTTACCTGCAGGGTGTGATGGGGTGGGCTGGGATGCCATGCTGCTGCTTCCAGGGCTGAAATTCAGCAAAGCCAAGTTGGACTGAACATGTTGGAAGAACCCTCAAAGGAGAGCTGCCAGTACCCTTAGAAGGTGAATAATTGCAGCTTAAAAATTGTGGACATGAACACAGTTAAGGTGGAGTAGTGGCTTGGGAATTACCCACCCTCCCCACCCACGGTTAGGAATTCACCCAGACTAAACTCAATCAGGTGGAAGTTAAGGAATGAAGCTTTAATATTTACAGCTTAGCACAATTTAGAAGCAGATATATACACAATACACACAGATATTTACAGTTACATGCAAGTTAAAAGTAATGCAGAAATACAATGGAGCTAAGGCAGATGCAACCAGACCCACAGAGTGACAGAGGAGAAGTAGTGAGAAGTGTGTGAGAAGTGAGTGCCTTATCTATATTTTGACTACTTGCATCTCTCTCAGCAGAAGGATGAGTGATATAGGTCACTGTTACTTTCCTCTGACAGCCAAGGATTTAATTTCTCTCTTTAAAATATTCTGATTGGCCTCAAACCAGCATAGGTGGGTTCCTTGAGCTGGGTCTCACTGAAAAGTCCTGCCAAGGGCAGGATTAATGGAGAATTTGGGAGGCTTCATTTGTTTGGGATTTGTTTTGGCTTTTTTTTTTTTTTGGGGGGGGGGGGGGAGGGCGCTGGTTATTTGGTTGTGGGTTTTTTTTTTTTTGTTGGTGATGGTGATGTTTATTTTTGCCAGTTTGTGGCTTTCCAGTAAAATGAGGACAGAAATTCAGGTGTCTTAATTTCTAACACCTTGCTGTTCACCTGCCTTTGTACTTGACTCCCCTACCCCCCCCCCCCCAAAAAAAAAAAAAGGAATAAATTAGGTCTCAGCACCAGACAGTCTCATTTGAAATTTTATTTTACCTCATTTAAATTTTCTGTTGTAGAAACATCAGAGGAAATTCAAGCAAGACACAGGAATTCTGTTGTAGAGATTCCTGTAGCAGCTAGCAAGAAGGGTAAGGTGAAATTCTACCAGGGATAAACTATTCAGGGCTGCACTGAGGTATATTTAATTTGCAGGGAGGGGATGCCTGTGATTTATGGCTCTGTTTCTACACTCAGTGATTGACTGGCACTGGCACAGGTTGCCCAGGGAGGTTGTGGCTGCTCCCTCCCTGGAGGTGTTCAAGGCCAGGTTGGATGAGGCCTTGAGTGACCTGTTCTAGTGGGAGGTGTCCCTGCCTATGGCAGGGGATTGGAACTAGATGATCTTTGAGGTCCCTTCCAACCTTACCATTCTATGATTCTGTGACTGGTTGAAGAATCTCTTGGGGTACAGCACAGACTTTTGTGCAAGGATTTGCTATAGGTCCTGTGCAATTGTTGCAGGTACATCCTCTGCACATCAAGTGAGATGGGGTGGGGCAACAGAAGGCAGCAGAAACCAACATATTAAGCCCCACACAATTGTTTTTCCTCCTCATTTCCTTTCATGGGGAGACTTCCAAGCTCTGTTGCAGAGCAGAGGGACATGCCAGAACTACAGCATAACCCACTGAAACCAAGAAATCTGGTGCATGCCCAGCCCTAGCAAAGGCGGAGAAGGAAACAGATCAGGGACTAGACCCAGGAAGGGACAGAGGTTCACAATTACCATGTTAAGCTCTTCAGTCCAGCTGTAAAGCCTCCTAACCAACCTTCGGCTCCTTCTTGACCCTGGATGCTCCTTAAATCTTTTTGGTGTGATGGTTTGCAATGCTAAAATTCCCAGGGGTTGAAGAGATGTGTTGCAGAGCCTCCTGGGAGAATCCCCAGCGTGCCTTGGCTGAGCAGCATATCAAGTCCCAGAGATGTTTGTCAGCCTACTTACCTGTGGTGTCCATCTAATAAGGACTCCCAATGCCCCAAACAAAGCACAATGGTGATGGTGGAGGTCAGGATCAGAGAGTGTGGCAGAAGAACCCACAGCTGGCATCTTTTACCCTGTGTATTTGTGTGTGTCTTTCCTCTGGCTCAGTGAACTGGCAGTTTTAAGAAGTGGAATAGAATTGGAGTAGAATGGAATAGGAATAGATTAGAATAGGATAGAATATGATAGGATAGAATTTAGAATAGAAATTAGAATAGAATATGATAGGATAGAAAGAAATTAGAATAGAATAGAATAGAATAGGAGTAGAACAGAATAGATTAGAATAGAATAGAGTAGGGCAGGGCAGGGTAGGGTAGGGTAGGGTATGGCAGAGCAGGATAGGATAGGATAGGGTAAAGCAGAGCAGAATAGAATAGAATAGAGTAGAATGGAATAGGATAGAGAAGAGTAGAGTAGAGTAGAGCATTTCAGTTGGAAGGGTCCTGCAATGCCTGGTTCCACTGCCTGACCACTTGAGGGCTGACTGAGAGTTGCAGCAAAATCTGGACTTAAAGGTGTCCTGGAGCTGAACACATAGGTGCTTGGAGGTGGGTGACATTGGGTCAAAGCCCCTCAGTAGGGCATGTGAGTAACTGTTGACTGTGACAAGGCATCTGCTGCTGCTGTGTGATCAACGTTGGGAGTCTGAAATATTTACTGCAAAGATTCAAAAAAAACCCCATTTTTTTTTCCAAAACGTTTTCTGAGGTTGCTAGGTTTTGCTTGTATGTGGGGAATTATTTAAGAAGGAAAGTAGGGCATTTTGTTGGTTGGAGCAGCTCTGACTGCAGGCCTCAGTGGGGAAAATCAGGTCAGGCAAATTCACCTCTCAACCTCTCTGTGTCTCTGTTTCCTTACCTGTGAAATGGGCACAAGATTGCTTACACTGCCTCTTCCAACATGTCCCTGCACTGTGGGCTCTAGCATGATCTAAAAGGTGCAGATCAAGACTTGTGTGTCTTACCCTGGTGCAGCAGTGTTAGAAATGCTGCAATGAGTGAGTCAAAAATTGTTCCATTGTAAGGAAAGTTTTATTTAGGACACTGCAGGGCCAGGTTTGCTGCCAGCAGCCTAAAGCTAACAAGAACTTGAAGGGGAAAAAAAAAAAATCCTTTCTGGTTTTATATCTCAATCAGGAAGAACTGTCCTTTTTAATTCAAATGCCAGGGTCTAGAGTTGTTTTCCCTGCAGATGCTGCATTGTATTGGGAATATCAGGAGCTGCCAATTGCAATAACAGTCTCTAATTCCAAATTAATTCAGTGTAAATGAACTGTCAAGAGAAGATTGATTTGTTTTGGTAATTGCCCTGATGCAGGCTGCTGGGTGACAGCAGGAAAGAGCAAAGAAGGGAGCTTTGGCAGGTCTGGCTGAGCCTAAGGGTGGATTGAGGAGATGGAGGCCTAGCTGCAAATATCATCTGTCAGGACCACTGCTGAGCCTGATGCTTTTTTCCAGCCTTCAACAATGTCTTCAGGAATGAAGCTGATACTGCAAAACAATCCTTGAGTTAAAGGGATTGATGTGTTAAGCAATTAGGAACAAACAAAAGACCCCCTCCACTGAAAGGGTTGCTCTTCATTTAGCCCCTGCCTCTGCTCTGCTGCTGCATTGATGTGCCACCAGCCCTCACCTTCTCCAAGGTTACAAAGTGAGTCTTGCTCTGTCTCATGGCTGGAAGGGGTTGAGAATGAGGGACCTAGGGTCAAGTGAGGATAAGTGCAGAAGGCACAGGGCTACTGGAGTACTGTGTGCAGTTCTGGAGCCCCCCAGCACAGGAAGGACATGGAACTGTTGGAGTGGGTCCAGAGGAGGCCACGAAGATGCTCAGAGGGCTGCAGCAGCTCTGCTATGAGGACAGGCTGAGAGAGTTGGGGCTCTGCAGCCTGGAGAAGAGAAGGCTTCCAGGAGACCTTGGAGTAGCCTTCCAGTATCTGAAGGGGTTCTACAGGAAGGCTGGGGAGGGACTATTGACAAGGTCTTGTAATGACAAGACAAGGGGCAATGGGTTTGAACTGGCAGAGGGGAGATTTAGACTGGATGT
Organism: Ramphastos sulfuratus; assembly: GCA_013399055.1. Classification (NCBI taxonomy): domain Eukaryota; kingdom Metazoa; phylum Chordata; class Aves; order Piciformes; family Ramphastidae; genus Ramphastos; species Ramphastos sulfuratus. The sequence continues at coordinate 1,851 of WBNM01027471.1, read as the reverse complement.
TAGGAGGAAGTTGTTTGCAGTGAGGGTGGTGAGACACTGGCACAGGTTGCCCAGGGAGGTTGTGGCTGCTCCCTCCCTGGAGGTGTTCAAGGCCAG
>WBNM01027470.1:0-43824 GCA_013399055.1 Ramphastos sulfuratus | reverse complement strand
CAAAGTCAGAAATGTCTCAAGATGTGACTGCCACAAGACAGAGCTCGTGGAAGAGACGCTGCCTCAGCAGCGGCAGGGGAGACCCAAACTGCCAGGATCTCCCCCAGCCAGAATAACTGTCAGAAATTCAGCTGCTGTATGGTCCGAGAGTAGCCAGGTCCAGGTGTCACTGCCAGCTCTCTCTCAAATGAACCCCAGGACTTGCCAAGCTTGCAAGTTTGCACAGAATGGTGCTAAAGTGGGGAGAACCGTCCAAAAGTGGGGACGGTGCAAAACCGAGAGACATGGAAAAAGGTAGGAGCTGTCCAAAAGCGAGGATAGTCCAAAACAGGAACCATCAAAGCAGGAACTCTTTCAAGGCAGCAGCACCATGCCTTTTTCCCTTGCTCTATTTATGCTTTTCTAGACAAAGTGTCCATTTGCCATTTTATACTAGGTGCAAAGAACCCAGCCAATCACCACCCCGATTCCCAGCGTGGGCTTCCACACAGGTCAGTACACGTGGAGAAAGGCACCCTTTGCTGTTCCCCCTTCAATCCCACAGTGGGGGGAGAAAGGAGTTTTTCGTGGCTTCTCCTCCCCATTCGAACCCATCAGGGAGGGGAGAAGGAAGGAATTTGGAGTGCTCTAGAACACTGTCCCCACCTTTCACTCTCTCTTGGAGGAAAACTCAATTTTAGAACACTTAGGAAAATCCGCTTTTTCCAAAAGAGAGTTCCTCATATTGACTGCATCAAAGCTGTGGCTCTACTATAAGTTTGGTCATCACACAAAGCCTGGTAAGCTGATTCACACATTCTGTGTATATACACAGGTATATGGATAAAAAGAGAACTTGAGGAAGTAAGGATTAGAGTTAGGCATAGGCGATCTTCAATGCAAGTAACTTCAGATTTAAGGAAAATTAAGTGGAAAGCTTAGTATGAAGGTTACTTTAGAATTGTTATTTTGCCAATGAAGACTTCAAGAGGGAGGCCATTTTCCTTTAAGTGTGCGTACTCAAAATCAAAGAAAACAGAAAAAAGGGTAATACTGTTTCTCATCAGCCTAAGCTTCCTTCTTACTGATGCTTATGATCAATCTAGGAACAGATCATAAGCATTTGTTATGCAACAGTAAAGCTGAGACTGCTTATGAACAGTTTTCTGTATTTATGCAATGTCTGATATTTGTTTTTCTAGTTGTGTTGATTAGTTGTGACTGGTCAGACAAGTCATATGGTGTTGTTTCTATTCTCAGATTAGAAGAGCACACAAATACTCTCCCATGTGTCAAGTAGTTTTGCTAATACTTACTCTGGCAGCTTCAAGCCCAAGATGCATGGTAACAACCCACAGTTTGTTTGTTTTTTTTTTAATGAATACAAAAGGAGAAAAATCACAGCTGAAAAGGAAACAAACCCTGAGCAAACAGTCACATAAAACTGCTTGCTGTGCTTGCCTGCGGAGTTATACACATGCATGTTCTTTTGTTTCTTGTTAAACTTGTGCATGTGTTAGGAATCCAGGTCATTACTTTTGCTCTTGAAACAGTATTTCAAAGGGATCTTTTGTGTTTGGTTTACTTTAAATGGTTTATGGGTTTTGTTTTGTTTTGCTTTGTTTTAATGATTATAGATCTATACCAGATTTTGAGACCCAAAACCTTACAGCAGGATTCTGGTCATTTTTCTCTGAAGTGCTGAAAGCTTCTATTCCACAAGGAGAGAGCTCTAGAAGACTTGAATCATAGAAAAAAGGTAGGCTTGCTTTCTAATCACATTTAAATATTGAAATCTTCACACTTAGCTCTGGTAAGGAGTACTGGCTTTTCAATAAACACCAGTTTGTCTCAAAACCTTCACAATTTCAAACATGTTTTTTGAAAAGTCGACATTCGCTTTATTACTTTTATGAAGGTTAGTTTTACCCCTGAGCCACAACATCTGTAACAATAAAAAGATATTTTTCAGGATCTCACCAGTGATGAATGTGCTTTTCTCAGAAAGAGTCTCAGCACACTCAGTATATTCAGAAAGCATTCACTGCAACATCAAGGCAATGAAGTTTTGGCTCTACTTTTAACTCAACAGTTACTCTCTATGACAGATGTTTTGACTAAGGTCAGCACTATCTGAACTTTTATAGAAACTTATTGTTTGCATTCTATTGCCCAGATGGCTGATGGTTTCAGGAAAAACATTGCACCATATGTTTGTATGCAGGCTTCAAACTGCCTGTGTGGAAGGCTATTGAAAGGTTAGGGGTTGAATGACTGTAGCTGACAATGAACTGGTTAGCAAAAAAGAGAGACGGGAACGTGATCCATGCCACAGAGTTCCATGGCAGCTGTACAATAAATTCTCCTCACATCAGCAGTGAAGAATATTGTAACATGACACATCAGAAGGAGAATGTGGAAGGAAAGCATAAGGATGCACTTTCTTTCTTCTCCATCAATGCTTCCCACAGGCTCTTACAGCAGTGATCATTCTCGGTGATTATATCCAAGGTTTGGTGCTTCCATGAGTGCAACATTTTCCTGAGCAAGATGCAGAGAAGAACAGGCAGGGTAATCTCCAAGAGGGGAAGGGATTAAATGGCAAAAACCAGAAATAATGAAAAAATTAGCACTTTGGGAAACATGTTAAGAAAGCCATGAGAGCTGGACTTGGTAATTTGGTTTGAACCAGAAAAAGTCCCTCTCAACTTAAACCATTCTATGATTCTATGATGCAAGCTCAGATTATATTTTTCCTACATCACTACACAACTTATTTAAACCTGAAAAAAGCATGAAGTAGGAAGGAAAAGAATATTGTACTGAGACAATTTTAGCCCAGAAACAAGAAGTACTAAAACATCATTCTATAGTCACATCCCATTTGAATGCGACAGTGATTTGTAAGCATTTTTTTATACAATTATGTTGACATTTTCTTGGAAATTCTAGGAATTAGTTTTTTGTATTCTAATAAATCCATACTGAAAAGAGAAGGAAGTGATTGCCTTAGATCACAAAAAGGGTTTGGACTCCTGTTTTTGTCCTCACAGGAAGTTTATTGTTGAGTAATATTGTATGAAATATCTTGAAATTAGCTTCAGAATACTTTAGGGATTCTTCATTTATTTTTTCCAATTTGAAAAATTTTATACTTAATTCTAGAAAGGCTACTTTTGAGGAGTGGGGAGCAGGGGGATATTCTTATGTTTGAACCATGACCATGGAGTATACGACCCAGTCATATCCACTGGTCGTGCTTTCACCAGTTGGTATTGGACATTTGGCTGCCATGAATTTTGTGCATTGAGAATGGTTGTGTTACTGACACTGATCTCCAAAACATTTCATAGAATCATCACAGAATCATAGAACGGTTTAGGTTGGAAGGGACCGTAGAGATCATCTACTCCAACTTCCCTGCCATGGGCAGGGATGTCTGTCAAGTAGATTTGGTTGCTTGAGGCTTCATCCAACCTAGCCTTGAACGTCTCCATGGAGGTGGCATCCACAACTTCTCTGGGCTGCCTATTCCAGAGTGTCACCACCCTTGTACTGAAGAACTTCTTCCTAAGACCCAGTCTAAACCTACTCTCCCTCAGCTGAAAATCATTCGCCCTTTCCCCATTGCTAGGCACTTTTAGGAAAAGTCCCTCTGCATCCTTCCTATAGGTTCCCTTCAGCTTCTGGATGGCAGCTATAAGGTCCCCTCAGTGTTTTCTCCAGGCTGAAAAAAAACAGCTCCCTACGCCTGTCATCTTAGCAGAGGCGTCCCAGCCTTCGGATCATCTTTGTGGCTCTCTTCTGGACTTGCTTCAACAGTTCCATGTCCTTCCTATGATGGGTACACCGGAAATGGATACAGTATTTGAGTATTCCAGTATGCTCACAAGAGCAGAATGAAGAATCACCTCTTTTGACCTGCTGGCTGCACTCCTCTACATGCAGTTTATGATACAGTATACCTTCTGGGCTGCATGAGCACACTGCTGGCTCATACTGAGTTTCTCGTCATCAGTCAGGGCAACTCTCAATCCACCCTACACCCATCCTGGATTGGTCTGACCCAGATGCAGGACCTCGCACTTACTTTGACTTGCTGAACCTCACACAGCTTGCACTGTCTCACTTTTCAAGCCCAAATTGTACACAGTTTCTATGCTGTCATCATAAAATCATAGCATTTTAGCACCATAGAAATGCCAGGTCAGAGGAACTTATGGAAACTCTACTCCAAAGAGTAAATTGCCACTGAGTCAGGTCAGTCATGGCTTCGTCCAGCCAAACTATGAAATGCTATAATAATGGGTGTTGCACAAACTTCTTTGAGTAACCTGCTTTGGCACTGTAATACCCACTTGGTGAAAGTCTTCCCTAATGTACGGCCTGAACCTCTCACATCCCTCCTTGGTACTGTTGTCTCTTCTGTATCATCTAATACTACAGAGAAGCTCATCATTCATCTTTGTGGTTATCTTTCATCTTTGTAGTTATCCTTCAGTTATTTATAATGTTTCTTTAGAGCACCCTCAGTTCATCTTAGCTGGGTTAAAGTTCCCTCACCCTCTCCTGTGTCATATCCCAGTTACTAGCCTTCAGTTAGATGTTCCTGAGTTTCACCTCAGCTCAGTAGGGAGTCCCAAAACTTCATGAAATATTCCAAACACAGCCTCACCAGTAACAAGCAGAGTACAAAAGTACAAGATCTACAGAGTAGATCAATGTTCCTTGGCCATGAACAAGCTCAGCACACAATTTTCTCTTCCATGACAAGAGTGAATTGTTGGTTTACACTCAGTTCAAGTTCCATTTCAGCATGGCTGCTTCTCAATCACCTGGTTGCCAGGCTGTAACACTGCATAGAGCTATGGTACTTGTCACATAAAATTTCGTGGTTCTCCTTGTTCAATTTCACAATGTTTTTTGCTGATCCAGTCCTCTATCAGGAGCTGATCTTTGTTACAGTAATTGTACCCTCTAATTTAAATATACCAAGGCTACACTCTAAAACCATACAGGTCTTTGATGAGTATACTAAACAATAAAGGCCCAAATATCAACCTCTGGGATACTCTGCTAGTAGCTGACCACCATCCAAATATCAAATGATTGATTATTATCCTCTGAACCTGACATGTCTGCCATTTTCAACTCACTTTACAGTTTGTGTTATTTCCTGTATTCTTCACAACCTTGAAGTTAAGATTATTTCACTCTCAATTAAAGTAAGTTGATAGGGAAAGAAGTTACATGTGGGTGCTTTTCTGCCATTCCTACTCTGAATAGCACCCATTTAACATAAACCAGGTAAACCCAGACCTTTTTTCTTTTGTTTGTTGTTGAAGCTAATGGAAAATGTGTACAGAAATGGCCATAGAATGGAAGCAATCATCTTCTTGCGGCTAAACAAGCCACTGCTTCCCTGCCAAGCTGTGATAAACAAACCATATTAGATCAAACCTCCAGTTAAACCACAGGTCCTTGATGGTGATTTTCTTCTGCACAGTTTCATAGTGGTTTAAGCTAATGGATTTTACTTACCAAATGGATTCTAAGGTGTGCACTTTGCCAATTACCACCACTCAGCCGTTGAGTAGCAATTCAATAACACAAGGTAATTAAATAATTTTTGACCTTGTAAGTACACCATATATAGGGATAGACGTTGACCTCACTATTAACAACTTTATTCAGAAGATCAGGTAAAGGCATTTTAGTTGGTGTCTTGGTGTGCTGAACCAGGATTAAGAGGCACTGAAAGCAGAGAATGCTGTCTTTGGAGGGTTTTCATAGAAAACTCAAATGCTAGATTCTACAGTTTTAAATTGGAGACACAGTGCATGGCAGTATTAGTGTAATGGCAGATCTTGCAAGTATTTTAAAAATAAATAGCATTACTTGCTCCATACTTAGGGATATAGATATTGATATTTATGCCTTCAGAAAAAATAATAAATTAAGTATTCCAATAACATTTCTCTGATAATAACACTTAGCATTTTTGGTATCTTCTTCTTACGTGATTAGGATATATTTAAGAAGAGTAAAAAATAAGTTTTTAATATAACCTAAGATGAATATTGAAAACATGTTCCAGCTTTCCACAACTGCTAACTATAAAAACTGTCACACAGGAGTGCTATAATTATGTCTTAGGAGTGTAAAACTGTTACATATTTTGATAATTCCATTCAACTGTGAATGACATGATTGGCTTGCTTACTAGAGTTGGAGACTTGGAGAGGGAATGTAACTCCAAGATTTAATTGCTGGATAGACTTGGCCAAAATAATTAAGATGTAGTTATCACAGCACACTTGTCTTGTTTTAGGGGACCCATTTAATCTAACTAAACAGCCAGTAAAATCACACACTTATCCTCCCACCCTCTCATTTAGGACCCAAAGATGGAAAGGAAGGTAAGAGAGTATTGCATGCATGCTGTGTTTTTGGTCCTGAACCAACTTTTAATCTTCTACTGAAATAATTCTTCTTGCTAGCTTAAAAGGATTTGGTTTGGCATTTACATAAGTATTTTTTCATTTCTTCTATTTCTTAAAAAGCTACCACTCTATTTTTAAGTAAATAGCCTTAAAATGTTCTTGAGTTAACTTTTGTATGGCTATTATTGATATTTTGATTCCTTAGAAGTTTTGCCAGTACAGTTCACAGAGTTCAAGTTAAACTGATTCTTATGCAAAGGGTAGTTTCAGGCAAGTTGGAATGAACATCATAACACAAATATTTTGAGTCTGTAACTTTAATTGGGGAATCTCTTGAACAGGCTTCTACATGCAATCTGCAGGAATTGCTGTTGAGACTGATCTGAGAAGTTCAGTGCATTTTGCAGCATTTTAGCAAAACTTGAAAAAAAAATTAAAAACTCCCTCAGCACATTAATTTGTTATTACACTATAAAAAAGATCACTGTCTGCTAGTCTTACTGGTTCTGCTGTGCCATCTGTGCTTGTAAAAGTAATAATAAACAATGAATTGCATATGCCATCTGTAGTCAGATCTTTAATAACAATTAGGTAATAATAATCCCCAAGAAATCACTTGTTAACTGTGATAATTGATTAAATGTAATTATTTTGTATAATAAACTCTAATCAATGCTTTACAATTCTGATAATGTCTTCCCCCCACGTTTCTTTCTGTAGTAAATGCCCCAGCATGTTTGAGCAGCTGTGTAGGAAAATTACTGATTTGCCTGTGTTAATGACTGATTTCCTACCCAGTCAAAATCCAAGACATGCTCTGCTAGGTTTAGAATCAGTTTTTACCTTCTAGTCTCTCTCTCTGTCTCTCTCTTTTTTTTTTTTTTTTTTTTTTTTTAACAAGGTACAGCGTGAATATAAAGGAACAGTTGGCAGAAGTCATTACTTCAGAACAGCTCCTTATAAGTTTAAAGATGAACAAAGATTAATTATTCAAGTAAAAAGTGCACATTGCAGTGCACCACAGTATCAGTGTTCTCTGGCAAAGGTGTTTCCCCACAGAACTGATGATAATAAGGAATCAACAAACTTCTAAGACATAGAAAGTAGTTTGTGGATCTGTTCACAACTCCAGTCCTATGGCTCCAATTTTACAAAGACTTAGATTCTAAATCAAGTGAAGCAACCTATCATTTGACTAATGCCAGTGTGTGCCTGAATTTCCAACTCAGAGTTGAATTTCAGTGACCTGAGTCTTCACAACTGTACTTAATTCTGCACAGATGAGTAGGATTTTCTTTTCCTAAGGCATATTCATGTGCTTAAACCTAAGCCTAAGCAACAGCATTTGTGAGATGAGGAACTACATCTGGACAGCAAATTGTGGAACATGACCTGGAAAAAACAAACAAACAAACAAAAAACCTGAGAACTGTTTAGACACACCTCCCCAAGAACAAGACAAACTATGTATTTATGTAATAGACTGTGGCAGTTGGGAAAAAAAAAAATCTTTATTTAGTTACTACAACAATGTTAATCTGTTCTGAATAACTAATGTAATTAAATCACACACACAGCTGTAAAAAAAAAAAATGTTTTTTCAGGTTGTTTTCTGGCTGGGTTTTTTATTTTGTTTTGTTTTCACTTTTTTTCTCTCTGAGTTTATAGTCTTGCAACTGACTCTCCTAATTTTTACCAACCTGTGCATAGACCAAGAACTAGGTGACGTATGAGGAAGGCATTACTCTTGATGCACTTAAAATAAGAGTTTTCTGAGTTTTGGGGTTTTTTTCAGAAACAGAGCTACACAGAAAAGTTTATTCTTACTTACTATTCTGTAGAGTCCCAAAAGAATTTGTGGACCAGTATATTTAATGTTTTTGTAATATAATATTTGTCTTAAACAGTAATTTATTTTCTTTTGCATTCAGGGTAAATTATTGCTAAACATGGAAATGAACTGCATACATTACTTGCCTGAAATTTTAATGCAATATAAATCACATTTACTTCTTTTTGGTAAGTAACCACTTGACCTTAAAGTGATCCTAAATTTATGTTTTTACTTGCATTTTCAGTCTATTTCACGATGACTTTCAACTTCAGAAATTAAGTTTTTCTGGAATAGCTTGTTCCATATATATTTTAAAATGAGGAAACTCATAGCCCATCTGTTTTGCATTTTCCTAGTATGTCCCATGAGTTTTTGAAACTCACAGGGCTTCCAGTATTACTCTGCATATGCTAACTATTTCCAAATAAATACTTTGGACATACAGATGTCATATAAATACTAATACAATGGTATAATTTCCAGCATTTTTCCATTCAGTGCAAGTATTTCTTACACTGTATTTAATACTGGTTGTACTCAGTGTCATTTATTTATTTGGTATATTTTCATGGATGTGCTAAATAAAGGGAGTCGAGGAAATATGAAACGTTTTATGTTCCACTTTTCTTCAAATTGTTATTTTTATTTTAAAACATAAATAAAGATTACTGCTTGTGGCTTAAACTCAATCTCAGAAATTAACTACATAACAAGTCTGTTATTTTCCCAGCAACATTATCCTAAGATAAATATAACTGTCAAATTAGAAAATATTCAGAAACAATTATAACCGAAAGCAAAGATCACACACTTGTGTAATCTTGTTCTCTTGATAATACACAGAATATTGTATTACCCAAAGATGGAAATGGACACAAAAATACTTGAAGAAGCATGATTTTTTTTTTTAAGTAGTTTTCTGAGCTCAGCTGAAAGGAAGGTACCAGATCACAGCACAGTTCTTATATCAACATATTTAAAACAGCTTGCTTGTTTTCTTGTTGTACCTACAGTGACTTGCTTTATATACCCTTCTATGGATGAAAGGAAATGATGGATGATTTCCTGTATCATTAAAGCCTCTGTTGCAGCAAGCTGACATGAGAATATATGAGCCCTTTCTCCAACAGCATAAGACAGGGTAATTAGTAGTATACTCAACAGGACTAGGGGAGAGTTAAAGCAATAGACCTACATTTTCATAGACCACAGCCAGTATTGTCAATGGTAACACAGACAGTTTGCCCAACCTTCTTGTAGACTTGCAGCTCCATCAGCAACTGTACAGTACTTAAAGTTTAACAGATAGAAAGGAGCCAGTTTACATCATTTTCAGAACAGCCCTTTACCTGTTGCAGTGACAGCCAACCACTTTACACAGAAACTCAGCTACCTGATTCTCTCGGTCTACAATTGCAGTTTCCCAAGTAGACCCACAGTTTAGAACAGTATGTGATGCACATTATTGCTTTACTTTGCAAGATGGGTGATTTCAGAAGGAGCAAAGAGGCTCCCAGCAAACATAATTCATCTTGATAGTTTCTTATGATATGACTTATACAGCTCAGAGTGTAGACTAGCCATTATGGAAGGGTTTGAGGGGTGGTTCTCTGTTTTGATAGCTTTATTGTTGTTTTACATTAACATAGATAACATAAATATTGAAACACCGATGGCATTTTCAGACTATAAGTGTTACAAAGCAGTGGTTAATAATACTGTGGGTACCTATTTGGTTTTAATTTTGGAGACTTAAACCTTTATTCCATTAATATGGTGGATTGGAAGATATTACGGCTCATTCTTTTTCCCTTAAAGTCATTATTAATGTGTTGGAAGGATTCTTTAAACACCTCGCTGCGCGCTGCACAAGCAAGCAGGTTTTGACTTGAGAGAAGACGAGATTGTTTTCTTAGCACAGAGGAAAGGAAGAGTAGAGTAAGTAGACTGAGACTGCAGAGGAAAGGAAGAGTAGAGTAAGTAGACTGACAGAGGTTTAGCAGAACAAAATGGAATAAACCAGGCAGTGGATACGACTGGATAATGCCTAGTCCAGTAACAAAGCTCTGGCTAGAAATGGGAATCTATAGTGGAATTTTCCTACTTTACCACTGGTTTCCACCATGGAAAAGAGCAGGAAGTTTTCTGTGATAGCACTAAGGGCTCATTTGACATTGTCAAGCATATCAGTGCATGCATAAAATCTCTGACCTGATTTTTTGGGTGCCAGTACACCAACCTAGGCTCTTGCCAAGGGACAGTAGCTGGTACCATACACTGCTCTCATGTGTAGAACCTAATATGGGTCTGTGTTGGCTGGAAAGGCTTTTCCACAACCATTCCACAAAGCTAAAGAGAGGTGATAGGTGATACAAGCTGCCAAGAGGAAATAAAAGGAACTTCAGGCAGAAGACTCTCTAAAAAGTTCAGAAGGAGAATGCAGAAATTGTTATGTCTCCAGCAATTAGCCAGTGTTTCAGGGCTATCTGTCTTAGAAGAAACTGATGCTGGAGTCAGATATTTGTTTCATGCAATCCTTCATATAGGCAGAAAATTTTCATGTGGCTCAATCCTTCTAAACTCTTCACCAAATTCAGTAGGCTGCAGTTGCTTTGTCACCTGTTGTAAGTCTTTCTCCACTTCTACCACAAGATTTTTATTTATTGTCAGGAGTGTGTTAAAATACTTTGCATTCTTTGTCCACTCTGCTGACTGTCTTACTAGCAACCAGTCACAGAATGATAGAATGGTTTGTGTTAGAAAGGGCTTTAAACATCATCCAGTCCTTTTTGCCCTTTCTCTTAGCATGCACTGTCTGCACTCAACATGTTTCTGCTGCTTATTTTTCACATTTACACATTTAGGTCTAACCAGTACTTCCTAGTTCACAGCACCAAATGGTATTTGTTGAATTGTATTTGCTAGTCCCTGCCTACTATTCTGCAGTAGCTTCCACTGCTTCAACTATTCTTAACCTAAGGGGAATGTAATTGCCCCCTCATTTAGACTGTAAGGAAATTGAAGTATAACCACAAAAATGAGTACACTGGCAGATTTGGTACAAATTCTAGGTAAAAGCTTATCACAGAAAGAAATTATCTAGCTGCAGGGACAGAGTGGAAGGGTTGAATTTCAAATTGAACAGACTTCAAATGTATTAAAATCCGCTTGACTCATAAACTTTAGTTGAAATGCAGACCTACACCTATAGGGGAAGAAATGCATGGCTTTATCTCAGGTACAGACTGTACCACAGAATCATTGAATCATAAAATAGGGGTGGGGCTGGAAGGAATTGCTGGAGATCATCTAGTTCAACCTCCCCTGCTAAAGCAGGTTTACCTAGTTCAAGCTGCACAGAAACACATCCTTAAGGTCAAGTGAAACCTTTTGTGTTTTAGTATGTACCTGCTGCCCCTTATCCTATCACTGGACACCACTGAAAAAAGCCCAGCCCCATTCTCATGACCCTTTATATATTTATATGCATTCATAAGATTCCCCTCCCAGTCTTCTCTTCTGCAAGTTAAAATTCCCAGGAGCCTCAGTCTTTTCTTGTGAGAGAGATGTTCCAGTCCCCTCATCATCTTTGTGGCTGCTCATTGGACTCTCTCTCCAGTAGTTCCCTGTTCCTCTTGAACTGGGGAACCCAGAACTGGACACAATGCCACAGGTGCAGCCTCGCTGGGGCAGAGTAGACAGAGAGGAGAATCTCTGTAGATTTGCTGGCCACATTCTTTTTAATGCACCCCAGAATACTGTTGGCCTTCTTGGCCACAAGGGCACATTACTGGGTCATGGTGAACTTGTTGTCCACCAGTACTCCCAGGTCCTTTTCTGCAGAGCTCTTTCCAGTCTTTTATCATAAACGTTGACCACAATTCAACACTTAGGGGAGGAAGAAGTTGTGTCAAAGGTGTGTCACTTTTTCCTGTTCCATGAAAAGAGCATATGTCAATTTGTTGTAAATTTAGTTCTGCTAGCCAACTTCATGGAACACAGTGCTTTCTTCCACCCTACTGAAAGTTCATGTGGCAGAAAATACTCTATCTCTATGTAGGTTGCAGAGAACTTTCACAGTATTATTATAGCAGGGAAAAACAGCTCTTACAGTGTGATGGTTGTCAGAATCAGGGCATTCATTTCACTGATTTGGCAATTTAGGCCAAATTCCTTCCTCTGCATTTGTGTTTTGATTTGAAGCAACAGTGCAGTCCTCAAAGATTGTATCCTTGATTGTCCTTTTGCATTCATTTGACTTGCAAAGTGGTTTTGCTGCATAAATGAGATTCCTTTCAGAGGAAATAAAGCTTGAATCTTGGTTCTAGATGTGTATCTTCATATTAAAGCCACAAAAGAAGAACTCAGTCTTCACTAGGAATGGACCAGAGTGATAGGGGAGAAAAACGAACCTGTAGACAAAGCCTGGAGGCTACCTAGCAACACACCTACAGAACGTGACTTCTCTCTGGAGAGCCTCTGATTCCAGATGAAACCCATCACAATTATCTTTGCACAGATGTTTCACAGATTCATCCTTTGAACCCTGTCAGTTAGCTCTGAGGCCCTACAAAGAGCATTTCAATACTGGGGTTTACATTGTGGTTTTCTTACCTTTTGTCATTTGTGTTTTATATTCTGAGTTTTGAAATCATATGTTTCCTTTATCATGTGGATAAGATAAAATCTTACACAAAATTCTAACAAGAATGATTACAAGATTCACCAAGCTTATGACATTCAGGCCAAGTTGCAAAACAAAATCAGTGTCAGTTGCTGCATTTCATAATCTGTTTACTTCCTGACTGTGTGATGCTATTAAAATGCTTCATCTCCAAGTAATCTTGTTGGCCTTCGCATTTATGTTATGACTGACAGGATTAGCTCTGAGAAGCACTTACATATTACCTGTGATACAAACAAGTAGATGAGGGGGTGGTGCTTTGGGCTGAGGTTATTATTTCCTCTGTAATTTATGCACTGGATTCCATGAACAGAACACATCTTCTTGTAGAAGCAAAACACTTTTCACACAGGCAGATGTTCTGGAAAGAACCTACTCCTCTTCTCAAATGCCATTTCAAAACCTTTCTGCGAGGAAAATCTCTACTCCCATGAATTTTCACCAACAGACTATTCAAGCAGCTGGTGCCACTGTAGCTGATCCAGCAGTGGGCTCCAAAAAGTGCAAGGAAATACTCAGGCAACAGGCAACAAGCTGACACGGTTTTCACCCACTCTATTTTAGTCTAGCAGAAACGTGGGCCTTTTCTACATTCTGAATTTTATCCATCTGGGAAGAAAATTTTGCTTCAAACCCTGACATTCCACGAAGAATACAATCCAGAAATTCATGAAGCTACTGTTTTGGTAAAGATCACAGTGAATACTTGGTAAATTTGGGAGATGTGGGACATCAGATATGTGGTACATCGTATGTGATATTGTAAATATGCATGCACGCTGAACCATATTTCCCATGTACCTATTCACATAGCTTGATGGAGCAATCTTCTATATCTACAAATATATATGTGTGTGTCTGTATGTGTACATATATATACATGTAAACTAGAGAGGAGACTCTGATAGGGACCTCTTTTCTATTAGCTTGATACTCCTTTTCAGCTAGGTTTTCTCTGTAATTTAATATGCAAATTGATATCCTTGACATTTTCATAATCATTATTCATCAGTCTAACAAAAGGGATACACCTCTCACTCCAGTCATTTTGGTCCTACTATTATATACTCATTAAAAGTTTTACTTTTCTTATGTTTACCAGCAGAGGTATACTCTTCAACTTAAGATACTAGGTGATACACAAATACTTGGTTCTTGTGACAAGGTCTGCTTTCTAAAGAGGGATATTTAATTTTCTGCAGTGCTGAGCATTCACCCTTTTGTCAGTTCCTTGGCTTAAATTGCTGAAGTTATTTTGAGATCAATTTTCACCTCCTATTTAAATCATATGGCTGCTGGTTCAAATCCAGCTTGGATCAGTAATTCTGCCATATATATGAAACAAGTTCTTGACCCAAGTCGATTATTTCTGTTGAAGAGGGTGTCATGCTACAGGGAAACAATAGCAGTTCCTTTGGCATCCTTCCTACTAGCCTCCCTGGAGATGTTACTAGAGGTGTACAGGATGATCCCTTGAAACCAGGACTGAGAATTGCAATGCCTTTATAAAAACCCTGTAGAAAGACTTTAAAGGCCCTTCATAGAAGAAGTGAAAGAGTTAATCTACAGACTAATAACAACTCCAATTTTTTAAATTTTCTTACGCTTGCAATCTATTTTAAAATTAAATTTTATAAACAAAAAGAGTGGCTTGTCAACCATGATGAATCTTTAAGGAAAATAAGAATTACTGAAAAATAGATATAAATACTTAAAACCCATTAGTATTTTAATGTTTTCTTTCTTGCTTTAAGAAAAAATATCCTTGTCCTACACTGATATCTTTGTTCAGATCAGGTATAGAGGCAAGCCAGATCTAATTGATTTTTGTCAAGCAAGTGATTAGATTAGTAAATGTTGACAAGCTTTATTGTGTGACCGTTTTTAACCTGGAGGGGTCTTTACTCTTAGAGGAAATTTTAATATCGATAGCACTTGCCTCGGCAGCAGGGAGCCCTTTCTGTCAGGTTCACACCTCAAATTAAGCCTGGAGACTTTTTTTTCTTTTTTTCCAGTACATATTTTCATTTCCTCCCCTGGAGTGTAGTTTTGCCATCATGAAACCTGGCGTTGCCTTTTGTTAAAGGTGAGGCCAATGTCAGGCCATGATGGTGGCAGTGTGCAGCGAGGGGACAGCTGGCACTTGCTGCTCACTACTCGCCCCCTCAGGAGCGTGGATGTTCTCGTGACAATATGCTGAACCTCTACTGAGCTGGGACCAGTCCTGCACCTGGTTTCCACAGCTGCCAGCACGACGTGCTCAGGCTGCCACATTGGTTTGGGTCACCTCCCGCTAAGAGGCATCACAAATAGCCTGAGTGTGAATGCAGTGCCTTGGTTTAGATGAAGGGCTTAGCTTCCCGGAAAGCAAACTGCCGCTTTGTCATGCTCCACAGTGCAGCAAGGTGCAGTCTGTCTGAGATCTGGGAAGCACAATAGTGCCAGGGGTGGGAAAGAATGGAGGTTTCCCTGCAGTAGCTCAGTCCCCAGCTCATCCACACTGCAGGCTCAGGGCCACCCAAAGATGCCAAGATGGGCTGGATCTGCTGTATTGCTGGGAAGGCATAGTCACCCTCCCCTTTCCAACACAGCTAACTGGGAGGGACATTGAATACAGGGGAAGAAACAAGTTTTACAGCATCAAGGGTTTTCTGCCAGCAGCCTGCCAGCTCATATACCCAAGAGGGTCTTTGATGCGTTTCTGTGAAAATGCAGGAGCTTAAGTGGAGTTGATAACCTGCCCTTTTGCGTGACACTCCAGAAGTTACCTGGATACTCACTAACTCAAAAAACAACATGGGATCCTAATAAATTAATAATGAAATCAGCCTTGTACCATTTATAAGTAATGAAAATGGAATATGCCTGATAATGTGAACACATCACTAAACAATAATGCTTTAAAAAGACATGACCAGAGTCAATAGGTCAGACATTTGAACTTTTATTCTTGTCTCTCTTTACAAGAGCATGTACATCTCACAATATGAACTTGCGTGTTTGGAGCAGCCTCATTTTTTTCCTGTAACAAGTAAAGCAGCATTGGTTTTGCAAGAAAATAAAGAAAATGTGTCAATATTAGCATTTCTGCAGCCAGGAGTTTTCCTGCAGAATAATGAACAAGGCATAAATCAGCAAATGGTATAAAAAATTCATATCCAGAGTTTTACTAGACCATTATAAAACATACAAGTAAAATGTCTTTTCGTATTTTGAAGAATGACATTGGGTTACTCATTGCAACTGTAATTTCTCTACTTCAAGCTCTGTATATATACCCAATGTGAACCTGCTTCATGAAAGAGGCAGTGGGGTTTTGTGCCTTTATGAAAGAGAGGCACTTCTCCTGAATCTGATAGCACTGTGTGCAATGGACTTGATATTCTGACACTTTCTAAGAGTAGCAGAATCTGCAGATGAAATGTAAAGACTGAAAATATAAATGACAAATATTTTAGGAGTATGTGATGAATTATTTAGCAGCTGAAATAAATAACGCAAATTGTGCTTCTACTACCTAGTAGCCTGAACTTGATGGTGGAGTTTAAATATGAGACTGAAAATTGGATAAATTTGGATGTGTATATTTGTTTAAAATGAATGACTAGATTGGTTTTAGGAGTAAGATTATTTTGGAAGAAACAAAGCATTTTATTATATTTTATCTGATTTCCAGAGGTCTATTTGAAAACAGAGTTTATTTTCATATGTTAAATATTGTAATAAAAGGCCTTAGAAGCAAACAGATTATGTTTATTTCCTTCTTACTTTTAAAAATAACTTTAAAGTAGCAATACAAAGAACTGTTGTAGAGTGATAAGTAAACATACTGTCGAACATGGATTTCAAGATGCATTTTCCCTTTTTTTTATACTTAGAAAGTAAATAAAAAGAGTAATTCGCTCCTCACATGACTTCTTTGTTGAAAATAAATACGAGTATCTTTCATGCAAAGAATCACTCTTCCAGTAGTTCTTCTGAGAAGTAGAGGTTCTCAATAGGCATGATTTCCTGGCTGTAGAGATAGCAGAGCTATCAAAACAAACATGATCAGTGTTCAATAAAGTTTTAAACAGGATCACTAATGACAAAGAATGTCAAATAGCCATTAAATTTCTGAAAATTAAAACCATCTGTCCATTACTCTCTCACTGAATCTAGATCAAAGTGTCATTTTAAAGTGTTCTGTCAAGCTATATCAGTCACTTTTCATTATACTTCTTCCACAACATCCAGAGACGTGGCAGGCACTGCCTGGAGCTGTGCCTGCCCTGCCTCAGCCTTTCTACAGCTTTTTAAATGACCAACTTCCCATCAACATTTTTAGTTCATTTTAAGGCCTGATCCTGCTAATCTTAGGAATACATTTCAATTTTAAGGGCTTTAATAAACTCCTACTCTGACAACTTCCTAGGCAAACTCCCATTAACTTCCCAGGAGGCTTGCTTGACTGACAACTGATAAAGCAGAGTAAAAGCTTTACCCAATTAATAAACTAAGTAGGGTTTAGTCCACTTTTTTTTTTTTTTTTTTCCAATATGTCTAATAAGAACTATTTACCTGAATAATGGAAGGAAATATTTGACATCAGGTCATGACTCTGTATGCATTTGTTACCACACCTACACCTTACAGTTTGAATAACTCTAGTGACAACAGTCTCATATCATTCTAGTTGCAAATACTGTTTTCATCTTACAAAATGTAATATTTTAAAAAATATTAAGGAATATACATGTGAGGGAATTGAGTACACCCTAAATAACTTTGCAGATGACACTGAATTGAGTGGAAGTCTTGATATGCTGAGAGTAGGAAGGCTCTACAGAAGGATCTGGACAGGCTGGATCAACGGGCTGAAGTCAGTTGCATGAGGTTTAACAAGGGCAAGTGCCAAGTGCTGCACTTGGCTCACAACAACCCCAGGGAATTCTACAGGCTTAGAGTGGAGTGGCTGGAAAGCTGCCTGGCAGAAAAGGATCGGGGGAGTGCTGGTGGACAGCTGTATGAAGATGAGCCAGTAGCATGCCCAGGTGGCCAAGAAGTCCAACAGCATCTTGGTCTGCATCGAAAATAGTGTGTCCAGCAGGAATAGTGAAATAGTTGTGCCCTGCTTGGCACTGGTGAGGCCACAGCTTGAGTACTGTGTTCAGCTTTGGATGATGCAGTATGAGAGAGACATTGAGTTGTTAGAGTGTGTCCAGAAAAGGGCAACAAAGGTAGTGAGGGGTCTGGAAAACATGTCTTATGACAAGAGGTTGAGGGAGTTGGGATTGTTTAATCTGGAGAAGAGAAGGCTGAGGGGAGACCTTA
This sequence comes from Ramphastos sulfuratus, assembly GCA_013399055.1. NCBI lineage: Eukaryota > Metazoa > Chordata > Aves > Piciformes > Ramphastidae > Ramphastos > Ramphastos sulfuratus. The sequence goes on along the minus strand of WBNM01027470.1, from coordinate 25,571 downwards.
GTGCTCTCTACAGCTACCTTAAAGGAGGCTGTAGTGATGTGGGCGCTGGTCTCTTCTCTCAAGTGACAGGACAAGAGGAAATGACCTCAAGTTGCACCAGAGGAGGTTTAGATTGGACATTGGGAAAGATTTCTTTTCTGAAAGAGTGATCAGTCATTGTAAGAAGCTGCCCAGGGAAGTGGTGGAGTCACTGTCCCTGAAGGTGTTAAAAAAACATGTAGATATGGCACTTCAGGACATGGTTTAGTGGTCATGACAGTGTTGGACTTTGTGATCCTATAGGTCTTTTCCAACCTTAATGATTCTATGATTTTATACTTTTCTGTCTTCAGAAGAAAAAAGATTGTTGTATCAAAAGGCCTGAAATATCTTACAAGGCAAAAGGGAAGCAAGCCACAAAGAAAGATGCTGTGTTAAGAAGATCTAATTGCTTTGCAAGGAGTATTCTTGTCTCAGTATGTTGTTATTTCTGCAATATTTCTCTGCTCTAAGCAGAGAAAGAGGTATTCTCCTTGCTCGTGTACAGCAAGCAAGTTTTCTCGCTTCTGATGGATTTTGAATGGATAAATGAACTAAGGAAAACAAACCTATTTTAAACATGCATGTATTAAAATGAAGATTGATTGGATTATAGCTGTAAGTCATATACACCTCCTGTATTTTCCGTATGAAATTTTGTTTTTAAATATGTCACTATGGCAAAATTGTTGCAAGTTTTCGGCTAGTAAAGTCACATTTCTCTTGTAAGTTTCCTTGAAAGAGAAACTCTACAATGAATCAAAAGAAGTATGGACAGCAGATGGGGAGAGGTGATTCTGCCACTCTGCTCTGGTGAGACCTCACTTGGAGTACCATGTCCAGCTATGGGACCCCCAACACAAGAGTAACATGGCCACAAAGATGATCGGAGGGGTGGAACTCCTCTTCTCTGAAGACAGGCTGAAAGAATTGGTGCTGTTCAGCCTAGAGAAGAGAAGGTCCTGGGGAGACCTTCTAGCTACATTGCAGTATCTGAAGAGGACCTGCAGGAAGGCTTTGGAAGGGCTGTTTAGAAGGGCTTGTGGTGTTAGGATGAAGGCCAACGGTTTTAAACTGGAACAGGGTAAATTTAGGTCGTACATAAGGAAGAAGTTCTCTACAATGACAGTGGTAAAATAGTGGAACAGATGTGGCTGAGATGTGATTGAGGTCCCATCCCTGGAGACATTTGAGATCAGAGCTGATTTGGCCCTGGACAACCTAATCTAGTTGGAGATGTCCCTGCTCACTGCAGGACTGGACAAGACGACACTTGAGAGTCTCTTCCAATCAATCCAATGAAATCTGTTAATCCACAAATATAAGAGGAAAATAGTTCAAATGTTATTTGTCCAAAGTTTGTAATTTTAGTTTAGATAATGGAGAAAAAAGAATTATTTTAACAGAATATAGGAACAATTACTTCTAAACTGAAAGCCAAAGTGTTCTGTCAACTTTAAAAATCTTTAATGAAATTAAAGTCAGGGTGTTGCATTTTTTTGCTACCAGTTTGAGCACCATTGAGTAGCCTCAATCAGCCTGTGACACACTGAATCATTTTGTATAGTAGTGTAATTCAGAAACTTTGAAGACTTCAAAAATATAAAATTTTCGTGCATGAGTTATTTTAGACTAGTAAGCACTTTTAAAAAATCACATACAAGCTTCAGGTAAGAAGTTAGTGTGGTCTTTCCAGTCATAAAAGAAACTTGAGTATGATATCTGATAATCTATGCAGATTGGAAGCAGTCTTCCATAGGCCAAGTTTACCAAAAAAAATAAGTAGGAATTTAAAGATGATTAAAATGTCCTAGAAACAGTGTTTGGTCTGCATTGTAATATCAGTTATCTGAAGAGAAAGAAAAAGAAGAAAAAAAAACCTGCCTCTCTGTTGTTGCTCCATTTTTTGCTTTGTTTTGCTAATACATTTCAAGTCCTTGAATAAAAACTAGTTTGTTCTGTTATTGCTTCTTGCCAAGTGTAAGGATCTGCTAGTTCACACACTGAATTTAATAAAAATAACATTAGACTATGGAACCTAGTTGTAGTGGAGGGGTAATTAATTACTGCAAGATGATATTTTAAAAAATATTAATTATTAATATTAAACATTCACCCCGATCACCAATTTAATAATAATAATAGGTTCTTTGCATCACTCATGGAAACTTTATGTACAGGCAATAACAGGATCTAGCAATAACTAGTAAATATATACATTAATTGAACTCTATTGAACTGGCAGAGAAGGCTTTGCGGTTAGTGTACTATTTGTGGTCAATACTCCGCTTGCTCACTAGATGGATTCAAGAAGCTCCTTTCTGCTTATGGCAGAAGGCAATGGTGAATTACAAGAGGCTTTAAGTATTCACTCACAAAAATATTATCTGACAGTACCCAAAGCTCACAGCAGGGTTGCTATCGGTAGCCGTTAGAGGCTTTGGAGTTTCCCCAGGCTTCCGAGAGCTGCAGAAAGAAGGCAGACAAGCTCTGACCTGGTCCTGACTCTCTGGGTGATCTGTGTTATCTCCAGGGCTTCCTTTCTCGGCAGGAGGCTTTCAGGTGCAGGCAGGATGTCTTGTGATGTGCAGTCTCAGCACAGTGTCACGCTGGCTGTGCAGGCCGATCATGTGGAGACTTTCAGAGCCTAATCCTAGTCGCTGAAGTTCCACACAGCTCAGGATGCAATAAAGTAGTAGTGGCACAGATAAAATGGCAGAAAGCAGATACAATAATGGAGCACACATATAATAGCAGAACACACCTTGTAATGGCAGAGCGCACCTTGTGCTCCCTGCTCATCTCCCTTTATATTGATACAGCCTGGGACTAATGGGCCTTTGGACACAGAATAGCCAATCAGAATGGCAGTTAGCCAAGCCTGACCATATTAGATGAAGCCATAGGCTTGCTTTACCCAAATTTGGGCAGAGCACAGCCTTGCACAAGGCAACCATGTGTACCTCATTTACCGCAGGGTTCAAAACAAGTCTGGGCAGGCCACAGTCCTCAGACTCAGTGGCTCCAGATTCTTTGTCCTATTTCCCGCAGTTGCTTCTCCCCAAAACAGAATGAGGGAGGGCAGAAAAACATGTCTGGGCAAGCCAGGACATGTATAAGCCTATTTTGGCCTGCTTGGGCCTACCACGACACTAGTGACAGATATTTTAGGCATAGCTTCTTTCGTTCTTTTCCCTGTCCTTTTTGGATGCAGTAGCATTAATCTTTATTTTCAATATAAACCAACGCATTATCACACTGTGACCTCAAAGACAGTTAACCAGATAAAAACTGGGAAGGAGTATTGTAAATTTTGAAGATTCAGTCAGTACAATGCAACAAAATAATGAGAATTACCCTTACTCATAGACCACTAGGCAGTAGTATTTGAGAAGCCACCAAAAAAAAAAATCTTGCAAATTCTGTATTTAATGTCTTTTAAGTATCTGGCCATTACAGTCATTCATGAGGTACACAAGTTATGTACATTCTTTTATGAAGGAGTGTAGCTCAGCAGTGAGAATGCAAGGGTTTGGTTTTTTTGTCTCCCCCTTCGTATCTTCAAATTTTTGGTGTGCTCACCTGTTTGACAAGAGCCCATTGTCTTTTGAACAAAACAGGGGGAAAAAATCCAAAAAGAGGCCTGCAGACTACAACAATCCATTATGGTAATTTAGCCTGACCATCCCCATGAAACAGATTGGATGGCCCATAATTATCTTAATCGTAACTTCTGAGATTAATGTTACTGTGTAAATGCAGGACTCAGACCGTTTTTTTCTCACTTCAGCATTCAGTTGCAGCATTCCCATGTCTCACTGTGTGACTGGTCACATCATTAGCTATTTTAACAAAGATGTGACATAAATAAATGATGTAAATCCTGCCTCAATGAGTGTCCAATGGGAATGTAACTGTCGGGCTTCACAAAACAATAGACCAGTAGAAACACCAGCAAGATAATGGACACAATAGGATGGGTTATTTCTGTAGGTAAACTAACATGAATATGCAGAACACAAGGCTGTTTAAAGATTTTACATATTGACAGATAGGTTTTGCAAGAATAAATCTAGGGTGTTTGGTTATCATGAAGAAAACACTGTGATTTGGGGAGCGTGGAAGAAAGCACAGAAATCATTTTCAAACCAACCCAAAAGAGACAATGTGAAAGTTAACATCTTTTGCAGTGTGGACTGCAAAAGTGAGAAGAAAAGAGGCTGTCCATCAAAAGCACCACGCAATATACAGCAACGAAAGCTATGTACACAGATTGCCTACTAACAGTGCCTTTATCTCATATTTAGAGAGGCCCATAGAGGGAGTGTGAAGTGGCTACATTCCTAATTTGAGCATCCCTGATAATCCCATAATTACACAAGATGAATTCCAAACCTTATGCCTCTTCATAATGCAGGACTGGCTGCAATTTCACCCTGCATGAAGAGACAGAGAAGTGTAAAGATCAGTTAAGACCCCAGCACATAATGTCCCCTTCTGCTGTGTTCAGGGGCTGATCCTTTTCTCTAGGTTTTGTCCCACATTATGGGCAGATTGTGCTGCCTTTTGAGGCTGAAACACACTAAACATGTTACTAGGACATGAGTCTGCTACTATGTCAGCACTGTCGTTCTGTTACACCACCTCTCTTTGCCTCTCCTGCCTGTGTTGGATGATGTCTGTGAGGTTCTTTGAAAGCCACTGGTGTTCACACTTGCTCTTTTTTGCATCTCGGAATATCCACTTCCTTAATTCTCACAACCAAGAGGTACACAGGGCTCAGGTGAGAACAGCTTGAGTGCAACTTTCCATTGTTTGCTTAGAAATACTCACTTCACTCATGAATTTCCATCTCTGTTCCAATAAAAACACTTCTCCAGGTGAATTAAAACTGATTGCATGAATATTCATAGACAAAGAAAAAATACTACTTTATACATAACAGGATTGCATGTACTTGTTTGCAAATAGATTTTCCTAAGTATTAACCCAGTTTTTCTTGAGAAGATAAAATCATCACACTCTTTTATCTCTCTTCTATAATACAAATCAGAGTATCTTACATTCCTTTTATGCATTTCCACTAATGTGTACCCCATCACTGTGGTCATCGCTGTGTTATGCAATCCTGGCACTATGGCAGGCATAAAATTGTTCTCATGCTCATGATTCATAAAGGAAACTGATGTTAAAAGACTTGTCAAAGCATGTTCTGAATGTTCTGGAGCAAAACAAGGAATTAAACTCAAACCTTCCACTTTCCCTGTCAGTGACAGCTCAACAGTTTGAATTGCATCTAGTATCTTTGACAAGAAGCCAGCTTTCTCCTCACCATTTTATTGTACCAAGGGAAAATAAATGAAGTGCACTTTTAGCCTGATACTCTACCAAAGGCAAAGTTATCAAACTCTACAGTTTTTTGCTGAGCAGTCATTTTCCAGAGCCAGTAAGCCAGAGCTACTGTACTGGGAAGTACAAGGAAAAAGTGTGTAGGTATTTTGGTATGCATAAGGAATATCAGAAGTTCATAGAATCATAGAGTGGCTTGGGTTGAAAAGGGCCTTAAAGATCTAGCTCCAACCCCCATGCCATAGTCAGGGTCACCTTCCACTAGATCAGGTTGCTCCAACCTGGTCTTGAACGCTTCCAAGAAAGGGACATCTATAACCCCTCTGGGCAGCCTGTTCCAGTGTCTCACTGCCCTCACAGCAACAAACTTCTTCCTTACAGCTAATTTGAATCTATTCTCTTTCAGTTTAAAGCCATTGCACCTTGTCTTACCACTATGTGCCCTTGTAAATTGTCGCTGTCCAGCTTTCTTGTAGGTCAACTGGAGGGCTCCCATAAGGTGTCCTTGGTGCCTTTTACAGGCTGAATAACTCCAGCTCTTTCCCCCTGAATATCTTCGTGGCCCTCCTCTGAACTTCAATGCGTCAGAGTCCTTCTCAAGCTGGAGGGCCTAGAGGGGAACTAGTTTTGAACACATTTTTCATAAAATTGCAGAAACAGGATTCACCACTGCAAATACATAATTGTTGAATCTCCTTTTATAATAAGCCTGTCAAATATCTCAAGAACTTTTCTTGCCCCAAATGCAGTGCTCCTTAAGATCTCTGAGAAGCGATGGGAATTTATAGAGAGATACCTGGCATCTTTCAGTCACAGCAGAATCCATTTTTCCCATGAGCAGTTCGAGATAGTGATTCTACGAATAGTTTGTTGGACAGAAATATCTAACAAAAATGGTAATGCTTAATCTAACAGAATAAAATAGAGGGATTTTGTTTCAATTTTTTTTTTGTCATCTATAACTATTTCAGATTATGAAGAGTTATTTGATTTGAGCCAAAAGATGAAGGGATCAATACTCTTTAAGGAAAATCTTTGAAATTTTATTTAAAAACCATAAACTAAAGCATTAAAAAAAACTTACTTCCCTTAGCTCTTATCTTCTTTAATCACTGACTTATTTGTTTTTGACATGGTGGGCTGTGGTGGTCCAGGAATTTCCCTCCCCCCACTTTGAATTCACCAGACTAGCTCAGAGGGCTGGAAGTTAAGGATGAAGCTGTATTTTACAGCATAGCACAAATTTACAAGCATATAGACACAATATATACAGATATTTACAATTAAACAAAATTTTAAACTAATACAGAAATTCAACCCCCTTCCCAAACAGTGGAACCACTCAGAAGGGCTCTGAATTAACTCTTCTCCTTCTTCCCCCCCTCCCTTATCTCAGAAGGCTTATGTGCAGGGGTGAGATGCCAGATAAGGGGCTAGAAGGAGAGTGATTAGATTGAGTCCAGGCAAAGGAGTTAATGAAACAAGCCACAACCAGACACAGACTGGGACACTTTTTTATTGTTTCTTGGTTTTATATCTCTCAGTGTTCCAATGGGTAATATAGACATCACTATTATTTTTTTTTCACAGCCAATAACCTAATTTCTCTCATTAAAATATTCCAAATAGCCTCAAAGCAGAACATGGGCTTAATAGTGCATAGATTGCTTATACAAGCTGATATGAATTCAACTACACCGGCTCCAATGTACAGATACTCTTTACTCTGCCGTGTTGATAAGAATGCTCATCAGTAAGTGGATAGATTTATTCCTGAAAATTGCATTCTGACATTTACTAAAAATAATTAAAGCAACACAATTATTTTAATTTTGAGGGGTTGCTTGCTTGTTTGTGTGGTAGAGATTCCGTATAAAAGTCTGGTTCACTTTTTCTTGCATTTGATGAAATTGTCCAAAACGTGCCTTCTGCACAATGACAGACTACTGTAATATATATATAGAATCATAGAATCATAGAATGGTAAGGTTGGAAGGGACCTCAAAGATCATCTAGTTCCACCTCCTTGCCATAGGCAGGGACACCTGCCACTAGTACAGGTCACTCAAGGCCTCATCCAACCTGGCCTTGAACACCTCCAGGGAGGGAGCAGCCACAACCTCCCTGGGCAACCTGTACCAGTGTCTCACCACCCTCACTGGAAAGCACTTCCTCCTACCATCCAGTTTAAATCTCCCCTCTGCCCGTTTAAACCTATTGCCCCTTGTCCTTGCAAAGGGTCATTCCAAGACCTTGTAAATATTCCCTCCCCAGCCTTCCTGTAGGCCCACTTCAGATACTGGAAGGCTACTATAAGGTCTCCTGGAAGCCTTCTCTTCTCCAGGCTGCAGAGCCCCAACTCTCTCAGCCTGTCCTCATAGCAGAGCTGCTCCAGCCCTCTGATGATCTTCATGACCCTCTTCTGGACCCGCTCCAACAGTTCAATGTCCTTCCTGTGCTGGGGGCTCCAGAACTGTACACAGTACTCCAGGTGGGGTCTGATGAGAGCACAGTAAAGGGAGAGAATCACCTCCCTTGCCCTGCTGGCCATGCTGTTCTTGATGCAGCCCAGGACTCAGTTGCTGTCTGGGCTGTGCGCACAAACTGCAGGCTCATGTTGAGCTTTTCATTGACCCAGATCCCCCCAGATCCTTTTCCTCAGGGCTGCTCTCCAGCCATTCACCACCCAACCTGGATTTGTGTTTGGGATTGTGCCTACCCAGGTGCAGGACCTTGCACTTGCTTCTAATGAAGGAGTTATGCACATTAAATAACTTCCTGACAGATTTTTTTTGGCAGTGGTGGTTGGACAGGTGTTTGGTTTTGTTTATGTTTTTTTATCTTATCCAGCTCAAGTTGTCAAAACAAACAAAAAACCCCAAACCCCGAATCTGTGAAATACTAACCCCATGTGAAAAAAAAACCCTACATAATATAGTTTAAGTAAAAGACAGACAGTGCTTTTAAAGATGATTTTACGAGCGGTCACATTGACATTTTTTCTTTACTTGACTGAAACAGTCCGTTTAGAATGTATTACAGAAAATGTCTGACCTGTGAACTAAACCAAACATACTGTAAAAATAGTGGGATCTTTATTAATGTAAATTAGAGAGGCTGAATATTTTGTTGCACAGGGGTCAGTTGGAAACCTTGTAATCTAATTACTCTTCGGTTTCATTTATGTGCACAGACATTTGCTCCTGTAACATGGAAGACTGTTTCTTTTGGCAGCAGCCACTACGTGGAAGCCTCCAGTACTTGCAGGCTGATAATAGGACTAATGTGCTGGCGCCCTGACAGAGGGCACAGGAGGGCATGCTATTAGATAAGTGTTTCTGCTACATTACCCAGACAGCATTGCCCTTCACAGAATGTTCCAGCCATTGTGCAGTTTGATATCACACAGCTATAGAATGTTAATGCCAACATAATTATGTATTTTGGCTTCCTTTTTGGCAATAGTCTGTACTTAAGCAAAATTTAGTACCATCTTACATGCTTCTACAGCTGGATAATTAAAGGGCATTTCAGTTTTCAGAACAGGGAACTAACGATATGAAGATCAGTGGCTATTTAAAGAGTTATTCTCTGTGCTCAGAGAGTCTTGACGATTAGATCTGTTTTCAGGGACAAAATACATCTAGTAACAAAAGAATGACAGTTCAGTGTAATTTAGCCAAATTTATTTCTCCTGGGTTAATGTGTGCGTCACATAGGCTTCCTTCTATTTCTCCCCCACAAAGAAAATTTGCTTTTAAGTAGAATTTGAAGGTGCATAGCTTTAGCTTGAATGTGTGGCAAACAGCGAGTGATAGAGGTCCAGGAAACTGAGAATCAAGATTGCATTTTCAAAAACAGACAAGGACTGGTAGTGAAGGAAAAAGGAGACTCTCACTCCTGTCCCAAAGGAATACGATGTTCTCACTGATCAATTTAAGAAAGCCTCTTTGCGGTACAGGATATCTTAAAATGAGATAAATCTGCGAAGAAGGTGAAAGTATTAACTTGATTTATGGACCAGCATTCAGCTAGGAAGTTATTTTTGATTCTTACCCATCGGTGAATACCAGCACAGAGATGTCCACAGAATACAGCTGAGAACCATGAGTATGTTAACAGGCAGTGAGCAAAACAGTCGCTAGAAACTAATATAGTCCTGATAGATGACTCAACATGAATGTGTAAATGAAAGCCTAGGTCTGATTCTTGTGTCAGACCAGGTGGTAACTCAAGGAGTAGAACTTGAATTACCACCACAACTCGATTTTAAGATTAATTTAACGACATTAAATTACCATGACTTTAGCAGCACATAGTGCTTTTGCATGTGTATTGCTTTGTTCCAAAGGAGGAATAGAGGCCATAGGTGTTTTGAGTCTGTTTTTCCCCACACGATGGCAAGGGCAAGAAGTGTTGGCATCATATCGCTTGTGAGCATGTGGCATCCACGGCAGCTCAGTGCTGCGTGGTAGCTCCCCTTAAACCTCGCTCTTGAGCCTTGTGAGCTTCCTGGGGAGCCTCTCTGTAGCCTTAGAAGGATCCCTGGCTTGGAAAAAGCTCAGTGAGCTCTGGATGACATCCTGTCACACAAAGCAGCTGCTCCTTCCTACTCTCTTCAGAGATTGGCTCCTGACCCCAAATTCCCGTGGCATTCCGACCTCATGGTGTTTACATGGAGGGAGGGCTTGAAGAGAGGGGGCCAGGGCACAGCCATGCCCTGCTCTGCCTCTTTGTCACTGTGGGTGGTGAGAGGGGTAGCTCAGAGGGGGCTGCAAGACCTGATTACCAAATGAGTCATTATACTCAGCTCAGTGGCGTAGTACCTATTTAGAATGTAAATAGATAACATATTTCCCCTTCCCACCCCTAAATTGGATCTGTAACATATAGAGATTCAAGCAACAAAGCATTACATATATCAGGGTTTGTACATCCTGGATTTAGTTCCGTATACTCACAGCTATGTTGCTTGCAATGGATCTTGAAGTAGCCCTTTCTCATGCAGAGCTGTAGGAATCAGTATATTATAGCTGGTATCCTCGGCTGTTCAGTCCCTCAGAGAAAGGTCTAAAATTAATGCAATTCTGCCACCTTCTTCATTCTTATGATATGTGACTTTTGATACACAGAATCAGTAAGGTATAACTCATCAATTAAGCTAACCAAAAATTCTTTCATTCAGTGTCATGCAGTTTATTTGGCACTGATAGACAGAGCAAAATTATGTTGTCAGCTCTAAAAATCAACAATGAAGTATTATATATTTATAGCAAGAAACCATGCTCACTAATTGCCTTTCAAACAGGGAATAAGTGAGTGATTTTCCCATTCTGTGATGGGTAAGGCTTGGTAGGAAAGCACAGCAAAAATGTAAACAAAGTCACCAGCTGGCAAATTCTAATGAAATCCCATTTCTGAATATTATTATATGGGCTTGAATCAGGCTTACTAGTAGTCATCATTAACCAAGGAAATGTGTCCACTATTGTAATTTACTCATCTATGCTTCCAAGAACATTAAAAACAAACAAACAAACAAAGCATAATTAACTAGAGACCAGTGTTTAATTTTTAAAGTTTTGTCTCGTGTTTTTCAAAAGAAGCTACATTCCCATCCCACTGTGGATTGCAGAGGGAAAGGAGCTGTGCACAGTGACAAGGGTTCCTTCAGTCCTAGAGGCCACAGGAGGGTCTCCTGTTTCCTTCCAACACCTCTCCCACTCCTGTTCTTCCCTGCTCCTCTCCTCCAGTAAATCTGGTAGCAAGTACAACTCCATGAGCAGATGGGTAGTAAATGCAGAGCTGGAGATTATGTCTGACAATAAAAATAAAAGTGTCTGACTCATCATTATGAGTTATATTATCTAAAGACTTCGTACTGGGCTTCTATTTTAAATGCCTGCATTTTCTATGTGTGTGGGTTTTTTTTTCCCTGACTAGTGTTTCAAGAAAGTGCAGTGTTTAGAGATACCTACCTTCTGGAGTGCCCAATGATACCGTATAAGGGTCTGTTTTACAGATGGAGTCAATATCACTCCCTCTCAAGGCAGGCCCCTCACTGCACCCCACTGTGGGCACTGGCTTCCTGGATGCCAACCAGCATTCCAGCCCTTGGCTCGCACTTCTATCTGCTCCAGCAACTCAGTGCACACAAATGTGAGGCAGTACCTCACCTGCAAAACCTGTTGGTAACTATAAATTTTACAAGTGCAAATTCTAACACTTAAGCGCCCTGCTCCTGCTGCTGCTGCTGCTGCTGTTGCGGCTGCACTGCTAGCAGTGTTTATTCTCACAAATCACAGTGAGGTTCAAGTGTAAAAATTTACTGTAACACATGTATGAGTGAATGCTCAACTCAGTGCCAAATATTTGGCCACAATGCCATTATTAGAGCTCCACACCTTGCACCATTCTACATCAATGCTAACAGTGCTTGTGCTAAATAGGTCTTCAGCAAGAGAGGCTTGCAAGTCTTTTTTTTTCTAGTACACATAAGGTGGAAGGTATCACCTGCCAACAGAGACTTTTGTTTTGTGTTTACTGAAAATACGAAGTCTGTTAACCTTGGCAGAAAACAGTAAGATGTATTCCCCAAACCAATGAAATGTGACACACACAACTCCCAAAAATTTGGCAGCATTTCCTAGTAAGGCACATCATTATATCCAAGGTTTCTGAGCTGTTTTGTCTTGTTTTCTTTACTGACTTAACATCGTTCTAATGCTATTTGCAGATGACAACACTAAATAAATTTAAAGGCTATAGACTTCAAAGTCACACTTTGTAGTTTTCTTCTGGCCTGATAACCATAAGCAGAACTGAGGACTAAGTCCTTAATAAAAGTAGAATTCATACCTGCCAGCCAGCTGAAATTGGGAGCAGCTTGTTCCCAGATTTATTTTTCTAATTGGATACAGTTTCAGCAGATGCTTGTAAAAAGCCATTACATAGTAGCTACTTAGAAGGACTCTGTGAGGCATTTAAATGCTGCTACAAACTGAAATTTAAAGGGCTAAATTCACACTTTTAATAGACAAAATGGTTGTAAAAGCAATTAATACATTTCTCCATAGCATTCTTTCCTTTTTTAAGTGAAAGTGAAATCTAGAGCAAAAGCTATAATAAATATAACAATATTCAGCTTCCTCTTCTGCCAAACATTGAGCCACTGAAAGCATCTGGGGTGCATCTGATACCTTTCTCCATTGAAGTGTCATTATGTCTACCTTTTTTTGCCATATGAATACTATTTCATCATACCATTTACAACAGTAGTAGCTAACCCCCATTGCCTTATCACAGTCTCTGTAAGTTTCTTTGTTGTCCTCTTCAGGCTTCTTATTCTTAGCTCTCCTCCTCTCAGGTTGGACCTTGGTAACTTAATAGAGAAGTTCAGCACTGGCCTCCTGTCACTGTTTTCCTCCTCTTCAACTCCTTCTCTAACACTTCTGTTGTTCTATGTGCTTTGGTATCTTGACTTCTCCTTGCTATTCACAGTTCTTGCTTCATTTTTCTGCCCTTCACCTGCTAATAGGCTCCAGTTTCTACTTGCACCAATGATACCTGTGTGGCTCAATGTGTCTCCAGCTGAAGGAATTGGCTACATGTTCAAACATCTCACTGCTTTCTGTAGCTGCTTTGTCAAGGCCTTCTTGACTTGTAAGCATTTTTTTAGCTCTCCAGAGGTCACTTCTAACTCCTACCATTCTGTAATTCTGTGGGACTTCTGAACCTCTGTAGTATCTTCCCTTAGTTCTCTTCACAGTTGGATATTGTTTCTTTAATTCATATTCTATCTCCATAGAAAAATAATCACAATATGGTTTTCTCACTTGCAGATCCGCTTAAATTAAAAACAAATTAATAATAATAGTAATAGTAATACTAATAGTAATAATAATAATTTTAATTGCTTGAGAACTGAAAAATTTATCACATGGGTGAACACTCCAACATACCTGTACAGCATGTTCACCATAGCATCGAATTGTAAACAACAAAGGGTATTCAGCTTATCTCAAATAGCTATTTATAATCTATTCCTCCTCTCTCCTCAAAACTCCCTCCTCTGCTGCTTATACAGGGTTTAAATCCTTGTATGGGGGGAAAAAAAAGTGGGGGGAGGAAGGGACAAAAAAAAGTTTTGCAGACTTTTTTCTCAGTGACTTTTAGACATTTGGATTTTCTGTTTGGCTCAATCTTGTTACATCAAAATTAGGACAGCCAGGTACTGTTCCAGCTAGGAGGCAGAAAGAAACCAATAGGTGAGAGCTGATAAGAAGCAGCTTCTTAAACTACCCCCTACCTGATACTGAGTCTGTGAGCACTATCTTCCTGTTCCATTCTGAAGCCAAACCGCTTTAAAGAGTCAATTATTTAAGCTAATCTTTTAACCTTTCCACCAGATCAGGAGGGACAGAATGAATCTCATCTAGATTTAGCAATCCCATGTTCTATGGGGGTGGATGAGTGCCATTGGGAACATGTCACCATTCCCAGTCAGCCCTCACCCTTGAGGTTTCATTTCCACGGGCATGCAGGAGCAAGCTGGAGAAGGCTGATGTGCAGATCTGGTTTTGGAGCAGAATTAGGATATGGCCAGAACACATAGCCCAGCTCAGAAACACAGAAATGCTGTCAGATCTGGGAATGTAGGTGTAACTGCAGCCATGAAATTGTGTCAGCTGAGGTGCAGAGAATCTTGGTAACCCCAGGATTATAGCTGATATTTTCTATCCTTCCCTCCAATTTTCCTTTACTTGTTCAGGGAATTCTAGGTATGCTGCAACATTGAAAGAGTTCCTTTTTGGCCAGATTTGCTGTCTCCCTTCTGATCTCCAGCCTTCCACAGAAAGAGTTAACAAAATAAATGGTCAGCAGACAGGAACTGAAGGTCATCATGGTTATACCCAACTATCTAAGTGCCCAGGGAATGACAGGGTCACTTGATGACCATCAATTATTGTAACCTGTAAAGAAGGTCAGAGAAGCCCAGGAATATCTGCCTCACTGATTGAAACATGTCAACAGTCTGAAACCAAATATTATGTGAGGACAGTCAGGACTTGTGTGACTATCACAGCTGAACCCTGACAAAGTGAGCCAGACAGCAGTTTAAATAAAAAGGAGAGAAAAGAGAAATTCAAGCATAATCTCCTTCTGGGAAACAATAAGCTTACTTTATTACATTCTGTGCAAGTGACCTTGTAGAACATTTCTGTATTACAGGGAGTAGCATTTTATGTCGTAAAAACAGTCAGAAAAGGAACAAAGGAAAAGGAATTAAGTTTTGCCTGGGGTGAACAGTTACTACTGAAGCTGTGCCAGTTCATACTACGACTTTGGTCAAATTTTCTCGCGATTGAGACCAACCAACAATAAAACCACCAAAATTTGGGCTGAAAAAGCCCAGCTCCACAACAGCAAGTCTAATACAACAATATAAAGCTGATCTACAGAGCACTCAGATTTATTCCGTAGGGAGCAACCTTTGCTGGCCACAGCATGGACTGCATGACCTAAAGTGCCTTTTCCATCTATTTCGGTGATGCACAGTTATTTTAGCAGCTTCGTTTCTTTTCTTCTCCGCCGGGTAATAGCATTAGCAGCGGATCTGCCGGGGGAAACCAGGGCTCTCCGGCGGCTGCAAAAATAGCCCGATGCGGCATTCGGGGCACGTCAGCCAGCACCTCCCGCCGGCCGGGGGGGGCGCTGGGAGCGGAAGGGATTTGGGGTGGGCTCTCACCCCTGGCGAGGCCGCCAGCGCCGGGGGCTGCCTCTCCGACCCCTTGAGCCGGGCGAGAGGCGGGCCCAGAGCCTCATGTGCGCTTGTTTACTACGGGCTGCTGCCCGGTTTTGTTGCCTGGCTGTTGTGCTCCCATTCATTCTCTCCCCTGTTTGTTTATTCTGCAGCATTTACGGATCTCCCTCTGGGGATCTGAGGAATCGCATTAAGGACTCGTCTATCTTATCACGGGAGACAAGCTTTATACTCAGGAGGCTCTCTCCGGCAGGCCCCCAGAGCCGACGGGAGGTTCGGGGGGAGGCGGGACGAGATTGCAGGCAGCGCCGAACGCCGCTCGCTTTAACTCTTTCCTTGCTGACGACTTCTCGGACAGAGAAGAAATAGCACCCCCCCCCACACCTCGTTCTAATTACAGGCTGAAGCAGCCTTGGAAAACTCGGCAGGGAGGCTTTAAAGTCGAGTGAATCAGGGTGACTGCCAAAGGCACAATCCTAAAAAGTAGCACAGCAGTGCTTCAGCTGTGGATGAAAGAAGCCTGTGCTTCAGACCCTGCCACCACCCCAAGTCTCTTCCCGTCTTTGAAAGGAGACAGTCCTTGGTGCACTGATTGCTGTTGCAAAGCCGAAGGGAATGAAACCTGCAAATGCCACTCCTCAATCCAGAATAAAATCAAGGCTGGACCTTTTCCTGTTGTAAATCTGCTTATCTCCTGATTTACACATAAGAGAAATGTATATACGGGCTAGCGTGCAGACTGCACCATCTCATCCTTGTACGCTGTTTTTATCAGGATATGGAAGATTATGTGAGCAGTTCACACGCACATGCAAATATGCAGCAGTGCAATTACAGGCTAGAGTGTGCAATGCAGACAGCCACCAGAAGAACTGGCAGAAGGCAAATATCTGTTTTAGCTCTTGGCTCTTTTCTGGAGTACCAACAGCACAGCAGTCACCCAGCTGAAGCAATGGAAAGAAGTGCGTGATTCACCTCTGCATTTCTCATGTGTCACAGATTCTTCCCTATCTGAAATCAGAAGAGGCCAAAATATCCCAGGAATCCTTCGTCAGGGGCTGTCCTTGCACAACAAGTGTCTCTGTTTGGACTATGAAATAAGCTCCCTGCTTCTACCTGTGGATTTCCTTTGAACATCCTGGACCTGAAAACTAATGAATCCTCTGCAACAGCTTTGTAGTGATTTTTAATGCACAACACAAAAATATCCTTCAAAAATATCCCGGCCTACTAGCTGTTTAAAAAAAAAAAAAAGGAAAGACGGGCTGAAATATCAGGAGAGAGATGTTTCCATATAAAACAGAGCTCATCTCTTAGTGTATAATTTCCACAAAGTTAAAATAGCTTGCTTGTTTACAAACGTACTTTAGTTGACAACATAAATGACAAGAAACAGAAAGCACACTGCAGAAATTAGCAGTGTCCTGAGTGATGCTGTGATCAGGACCCCCACAGCTCTAACATTAGTGAAGGGAAAACACTTGTCTGTATGCAGAATCTCTACACTCCCCAAGTCCGGCTTGGAACGAGAGCCCCGGAGACATTTCGCTTTGTTCCTAAACTGTATTTTTAGGCAGCATAAAACATGGCATAATAAGGGAAGCTTACTCTAGTTTCAGCACATGACAATTCCCAAGCTGAGTGAACAGATACCCTTTACTATTACAAGAGATCAGGAAGATCGCTGTTTTGTAGCCCTTTCCCACAGCAACCGTAAGTAAACAGAGTTTGATTAGATCAATAATGATCAAAGTTACTTTGGGCAGGGAGGACTTTTGGTTCCTTTAATGGTGATGAATCCACTGCCTCAGAAAGAAAAACAAAAACAGAGAAGAGAAAGTCAGGGGATTTTTGCCAGCCCTAATCATTTGAAATAGTTTTGTTGTTCTCCTTAGTTCAAAACGCTGGGTCCTGTCACAATAGCTCTTTGATATCGGACACTGATATTGATCTGGGTGCATCTGTCTTGCTCAGCAGCTGATAATGACAGCACACGTGATTTCCTGTTATTGAAGCCCCGCAGACATTTCTGGAGCCAGAGCTTGGCAGCTCCAGGGATCTTTTCCCATCAGCAGCCCAGTGTCCAATGCTCTCATTGCCTTTCAGACGATGTAAGGAGGATATGCTGCAGCTCTGCTGCGTTGTAAACAACTTGTTTACCTCCTTCTCGATGTAATCTGTCCCTGCTTCTATCCGCTCCTGTGGCATCAACAGAGCATTAAAACACCCCCGGCTCATAGGCTGATGTGCAGAAAACAACCCAAGTAGCCTTTCAAGGCTCTTGCTTTGTAGGGCACAGGAGGTTATTTATACCTGTTGTTTCCAGTCAGCCAAGGCAGTCCTGCTTTTGCATGTGGTTAGCTTTGAAGAAAGCCAGGTTTTTACATTCATTCTGCTGGCATGAAAGCGTTAGCAGTGTGGGCCCTACACTGCTCTCCCTGCAAAGCTCCATTCGGGTCAGGCAAAAAAAAAAGACATTGTCTTTTTCACATGAAGTTTACATTTGAATAGAAAAAGTGAAAGATGTGAGTGATTTGTAGATCTCCAAATGCCAAGGAAGCACCCATCCGTACTGCAGAAGGCTGGTTTGAGGGGCAAAACCCACACAGATATTGACCAAGGAGGGGAAGAAGGAGCGGAATCTAAAAACATTTGGAAAGTCTTGAGTCTGTACCCTCCTGCACCTCGGTACTCCTGACCAGGACTTTGAAACCACAGCCCAAGACACTGACCCAGAAAACAACTTCCCTGGCACTTAATATCCTCACTTTGTATGGGAGGTACAGAGCAGCTCTCAGACGTCTCAGAGAGCAAGATCCTGCTCCTGTTGAAATCAAGGGCAACTCTCCAAGCAGATTTGGAGATTTTAAGAAGTGGTGAATGTTTGTGGAGCACAGATTCAAAGGTGGCTGTAGTTCACGTTGCTTTGAGCTCATTCATATGAGACACTCCTGTATCCATACAGGATAAAACTCTCCCTGGCAGCCCTGCAGAGCACAGAAGGGCAATAACAGACAACTATTTCTTTACTAGTGATCTTGCATTACTTTTGAAAACTTGTTCTGGAAAGTAGTTGCTCTTAATATAAAAATATCTTTCCTTGTGTTTTATAGTACCTGCTTGTTTAGTTCAGTAAAAAAAAAAAATGAAATGCTATAGAATAAAACCCAGACAGTTGCTTCTAGTCCTCATGCTTAAAAATAGAAACTTGAGTTTGTTAAATACTGGCTTCTGTCACCCTCAGGCACAATAGTGTTGAGGCTTTTTGATATTCAAATAGAACTGGATCTGTTGTAAGATCGTGATGGTGTATTTAGCAGAATAACCTGAACAGAGTGATAGTTCAGACAGCCTCGTTTAGACGTTGCCTAATCTAGGGCAGATGCTCCTGGGAGAGGGTGTGTGTTGGAAGGGAGGATGAAGAAGCATCTAATCTGCCTCAGCAGAATTGCCTAGATTCACCAGTCTGTCAAAAGGGAAAGGTGGAAACTGACAGAGTCCCAAGCTAGTGTCCCAAGCATGGACACATCCCTAGTACTACCTGTGCAAGCTCAAGTGGGTGGTCCAGCCCTGTCATCTGCTTCTTACATTAATGAAGCACTTGTACTGGATAAATACTATTTTTACTTCTTCTCTTTAAGCTTGGTCACTGTTTTAGCAGGTTTGAAACTGAAAAGGAAAAGCATTGAAGGCCTTTACCCAGTAGCTAGGGAACTTGGTTGTAAATGAGAATAGATTTAAATCTCTGTCTCCATTTGTTTTTTTGTCCTGTGATCAAGTAACAAGGGCAAAAGGTGGTATCTTCTCATAGTTTCAGTCACCTGTAGGACTCCTTAGGTTAAAACATGTACACTGCTGACTAAACCTGGTCCACAATAGATATGTCACTGATAGGACAGGACTTATCAAAATTGACAAATTAAGATAAATTCTAATGAAAAGGGCCACTCACAGGACTAGATCAGCCCTGGAAAGGAGTAGACTGGACTACAGCCTGGGCATTAGATGAGTTTTAGACAGCACAGAAAGTATAGAAGTATAAGAAAGTATAAGAAACCATATGAACCTCATGAAGTTCAACAAGGCCAAGTGCAAGGTCCTGCACCTGGATTCAGAGAATTCCGAAAGTGAACGCAAGGTGCATGATAAGTGGACCAAAGGCAGCCCTGTGGAGAAGGGTTTGGGGATATCTGTGGATGGAAAGATGGACATGAACCAGAAATAAACACTCACAGTCCAGAAAGCAAATCTTATCCTGGCCTCCAGCAGATCAAGAGAGGTTATTATGGCCCTCTACTCTCCGGCTGCCTTGCCCCTCTCATTCTGGTGAGACCCCACCTGGAGTGCTGCATCTAGCTCCGGTCTTATACTGGTCTCCAGTATAAGAAAGATGTATACCTGTTGGAGCAAGTTCAGAGGAAGGCCACAAAAATGTTCAGAGGGCTGGAGCACCTCTCCAATGAGAACAAATTGAGACAGTTAGCGTTGTTCATCCTCAAGAACAGATGGCTCTAGGGGAGGCTTTATACCAGCATTCTAGTAATTAAAGTGGGCTTGTAGAAAGATGGAGAGGGACTCTCCAAGGACCATAGTGATAGGATGAGGGGTAATGGTTTCAAACTGAAAGTGGGTAGATTTAGATTGAATATAAGGAAGAAATATTTAACGATGACAGTGGTAAGATGTTGCAACAGGTTGCCCAAAGAAGTTGTGAATATCTCCTTCTTGCACATGTTTAAGGCCAGGCTGGATGGGGCTTTCATCAACCTGATATTGTGGAGGGTGTCCCTGCCCATAACAGCAGGATTGGACCTAGACAATCTTTAAGGTCCCTTCCAACTTAAACTATTCTATGAAACAGAATTTCCCACATTTTTTTTTTCCCTTCAAATATGTTCATTCAAAGCCTGTTTATTATAAGTGATATGGAACACTGAAATCTACTTTAAACTCAACTGATTGTCCACTGTATAGACTGAATTACACAGTTAACTTCTGTGTCTTGCCTGACCAACAGAAGAGGAATATGTCGTCTTCCTCAGATTGCAGTTTGTATAATAAACAGATCTATGACTGACAACATGATGTATTTAGTTCTTTTATACTAAACTCTTTTCACATTGACTTTATCCTGTTTTATTGTGTTCATATGCTCATGAAAATATCTCAGCGCTGTGAGGCTAAAGGTAGAAAAGTACAGGCAGTAGTTTCAGAAAGTTCAAAATCATATGACTCCAAAATGTATTCTGCAGCAAGCTTCTAGATAGTAAATCATTATTTAGTCAGACTATGAATAGTGAAAAAAATATTTCTCCTTTTTTGGTAAATAACAGGTTCTTTTACTCCATGCTAAGTCTGCTTCTTTAGAGGAAAGGTAACACATCCAGCTCTTAAGCTCTGTTTTTCATTGTGGTTTGTAGTGATATAGTTGGGAGAGGTACATAATAAATTAATGATAGGAAATTGCAGAATAGGTCAAGGTCACCTTGTGCATAAATTTGAGGTCTAGGAGTTGTGCGTTTCATGCTATCTGGCTTATACCACTTTATTGATTTTTTTCACTCAGAAGAAAAAAGAGAGAGAAGGTCTTTAATAGATTTTTATATCCTCAGTCTATTCTAAATCCGCCTTTGTTCTGATCTTCCTGATGTTCCCACACTTTCATGGCAATAGCAAAGTCCACTAAATTGCAATGCTTTCATAACACAATGACTCAAAAAACAATAGCAATTTTAATCTCATAAAAAGTAGTTGCCAGAAAAGTCAGAGAGTTGCAGCCCACACAGGCAAGAGAGGATGGGCAAGGATGTCTCCTTGTCCTGGAAGGCTAATAGGCCTAAAACATGTCCAGGCTTGCCCCACCCTTCTGCTGATGGGGGAAGCACGGGTGGGAGGAAAACAAAGGCTTGAGCCATTTTGTCCCCTCCCAAAGTGATAAACAGATACCCACAGGTGTTTAGGTACTTGTTGGTGTCTTGCTCAAATAAGAGTAAGCAAGCCTTGGTTTCACCTAGTATGGTCAGTTTTGCAAATGCCATTGCGACTGGTGAATCTCTGTGGCCAAAGGAGCCATTACACTTGGAAAAGTAATATAAATTGAGCTAAGTTGCAAGCAGTTGTGCTGCCTCTGCCTCACTGCTCTGCCTCAGTGCGTGCTGCTCTACTCTACGTTCTGCCCTGCTCTACATTCTGCTCTGCTTCACTGCCCTCAGCTTGTACAATGTGTTCTGCTCTGCCTTGTGCTTCAGACCAGCTTAGCTCTGATGTTTTTGGCTTGAACTACCTGGAAATTTAAGTGCTTCAAGTTTACCAGGAGAAGGCATTAAGTGCCTCCCGATGTGGTGAGAAGTGCCGTGAACATCGTGCTCTCTGAACATCTGCAAGAGATCCTGTCTGCACCTCTGCAAACTTCCATGCCAAGAGGAACCAGGATCAGGTCAGAGAGCGTCTGCCTCTTTCCCAGCACCCTGCTAGAGCCTGGAAAGATCTAGAAGCCTCTCAACAGCTATCAAGACGCCGAGCAGTTCCAACACTGCCACAGAGAAGCTAGGGACTATGTTGAAATTTCCACTCCACCGCTGTGAGTAGAACAGACTTTCCCTAGGGCTCCAGACTGCCTATTTATAAGTGGGGCAGAGCCATTTTGTGATTAAACTTTNAGCACAATGTACAAGTAGATATATACACTATATACAGGAATATTTACAGAAATATACAAGGTAAAGGTAATACAGAAACACAACACCCCTCCCAGAAATCAGAGACCCCAGGAGGGGCTCCCAACCACCCTTCCATCTTCTCCCCACCCCTATACCTTACCCCAAGGTTTGCCTTATGTGCAAGGAGAATTTTGAGGATCGGCCAGGGGAGATTAGAAGAAAAGTGGTTAGTGAGGTTACTTGGCAGAGAGAAGCCAGAAGCTGCTAGACAACCTGAGACAACAAGCCTGAGTAGCTTATCTTTGTTTTGAGTTCCTTTCTTAAACATCACAGCAAGCCTATGAGTGAAGTAGACATCACCATTGTTTCCTTTTCACAGCCTATAATATAATTTTCTTTATTAAAATATTCCAATTAGCTCAAACCAGCACACTCATGCAAATACAAAATGAGTGTCAGCAATGATGCTTGGTTACATGGGAAAGAGAAGAGACCATCTAATGAAAATCACTAAGCAGTTTCCTTATGGATCTACCCACTAAAGGATGTTTTTTTTCCCCTTTATTTAAATAATAGATTTATTTGAAACTAAATAGATCTGGTTTGGAATTAAGTGGTTATCTGGAAGGGTGTTGGTATGATCACTTCTTTGACAGAATGGTGTCAAATTCTGATTTATCCATAGGTCAGTATTCTTTTTTTATTTTTTTTTTTTTTACTTTAGTCATGTCAATAATAAGAACTTTAATGGCCTACAGGAAACCAATGAAAGCAATTGAACAGAAAGCTACATGTTTATACATTAGAAAGCTTTTTTCTATTCTTTTTGTCTCTTTTAGAGAAATGGCCTTTCTTGGCTTCAGGAAACTTTCAAGTATTAGCTTTTCATTTTTATTGCTGCCTGTTTTCTATAATATAAGCTTAATTTCCCTGACCAAGCCTGTTGAACAGTATAATGAAATGTTTCTTGAGCTGAAGGGAAGGATGACATGTGAGACTACTTTCTAACACTATTAGTAGCGCACCAGAATCATTATAATATTGAGAGCCAGAAAACACGCTCCAGTACTGGAGTTCTGGACATAGTTGAGCATAGATGATAACATCTGCTCCTTAGCCATCTCATTGTCACAGTAAGAAAACTGAAGGAAGGAGACTGGAGATGAAGTGGGTCACACCATAGTCCAGCAATGTCAGCACTATCTGCCAATGATCCTCCTAGAGGCAAGAAATAGAAGTTACCTGACACAGCAACCCCACTGTTACTTGCAACACATGATATCAAGAAAAGAACAAGAATCTACGTGTGGTTGGACAGGCAGCTTGTCTGTCCCAGGGTTTCTGGGGTGGAAGTTCATCTAAGTAAGAGGCTGGGTTGCAATCCTTTCTACAGTGTGCATTTTGAGTGAAAACCAGGATTTCCATCTCCTGCCAGGCACATAAATTCCTATTATGCTTCCCATTATTTTTTGTTCACTTTCTTTGACCCAGTGTGTCTTTGTCCATGTCTATGCTGCTATATAAAAGATGACTAATATAGATGTACTTTTTTGAGTAGTTTGTATTCATCCTCTTGTCACCAGCTATCTCAGAGTAGGTTTTCCAGACCCCCACTAAATATCTCTAATTGAGCACTTCCCATGTTTTTCTAAGTATGATTCTCATCAGAATATGGTCTTTGTTAGGTAGTGATGAAATATTGCACTCTGGCAATCTGTTTCAGTAGAAACAGACACTTTTAGATAGAAAAGGAGATTTAATGCACATCACTCAGAGGTGGGGTTTATAGCCATCCACAGCAGAGGGTATTTCTATGAGAAATAGATATGAGGAAGATGGCTCAGAGCTGACCAGTGGTCAGAGGTTCCTCAGGCTCAGAAATGAGACTTAATAGGCGCCTGTGGAGGGGCATTTTATTGTAGTCAGATCCCACCTCAGATAGTACTGAAACTGGAGATCAAGAAAAGGAACAGAATGACAAAATACAGATGGTGAGGTCTGGCAATAATAATAATAATAATAATAAAGTAATGTTTAAATAGTAGACTGTGATGATAAGGAAACTGTGCTGGTCTGGGAAAATTTGAGACTTAAAAGGTAGTGTTTCATACAAAGCAGATAAACAGCTATTAAGAACATGTAAACAATACAGGTTGCCACTCCTGAATGTCAACATGGAACAAAGAGTGTATTTCAGTTCATGTGAGATATGTTGCCAGATTCACAGACAATCATCTGGGTGATTGAGAATCATTAAAAATGCATCAATACTTGTTTATTTTTCTTTTAATCATCTTTAAATAAAAGGGATTTGTATTTCTCTTTCACTAGGTTTACAGGCTTCCCTGACAAGATCAGTAAATGCTACAAGATAAATCTTGTAAATCTGACTAAGATGAAATAATTATAAATGAAATATTAGAGAAGAATTATTTTATTGCCATTTGTTGCTTGATCCACATTAAGTAGCCAATACATGCAGAAACACATGATATATGAATATTTTAGTTAAGCCCTTGTACTGAAGTCATAGAAATTAGCTCCGTTAATGCCAGATGTACATGAAAATAGGTCCACTGAGTACAAAGGACTCCTCTAAGACTTTTAATTCAAAACAGAGCCAGTAGTAAAGAGGTTTTTTACTACAAGTTTTTGACTTTGATATACAAGTTAAAAAAATACAAGCACTAGAAATATGGAATCTTGTTTGTTCTGCATTCTTCATCTACTCTCTCATATTACCAGACTATTTTTGCAATAGATATTGTAACTATAGCAACATTCTTTAATGGATAAATAGCATATTAGTAACTAGGCTTAGATGGCTTTGCAGAAATAAGCTCAAGTAGAACAGTTTGTCAAATTACCTTCTTCTTGTATAAATATATACGTCTCTTGCAATTGAAGAATTTGGGTACTTGAAGTCATGTGTCATTTTATCTCCATAATAATACACTTTATTTGTTTTGAGTGTTCACAGCTTTATTTCTGTGACATTATTTAAAAACCTATGCTCTACTACAGGGTAGGAAAAAAGGAATAAAATTGCTTTATTTAATGAGTCTTCATTTACAAAATGTTTTTTGTCCGATATTTTTTCCTATTTGAAAGTCATTTTTTTACCAACTTGAATGTGGACCACTTTTACATGCACATTTTTATTAGCTACTTAAATATCGCAGATAACAAGTGTTAAAATATTTACTTTCTGCAGATTATGCAAACTAAGTGTCTGCTTCTGTTGCCATTGAAGTTAATGGGAGTTTTACACAGACACCAGTGGGAACAGGATCTGGCCTTCGGGAACTCAAAAATATAATCAAAGTAAATACGTGCTCTTCGTTTTCAAATAGAATTGTAATTAAGCTACGGTTCTTTCTGTGCTGATAGGAGCCTTCAAATGAAATCAGAGCAGCAATTTTTGAAGTGATTGGTGTTACTTTGCGCTGAAAGCGAATTCTGTGGCAATTTTTAAATTCTGAATGGACTGAGACCACAATAACAAGAGATTTCCTTAGACAACCACAGGACAGGAGTCTCTGATCAACTTGCTGCAGAATCTGAAGGAAGGGAGAGAACGTGACTTTTTGGGAATTACAGACATCACATTGCCTGTAACTGCAGTTAGATCCAAGACAACTAGCACAGAATAATCTGCCAGAGTACTAAATTATTATTTCGTTAGGGAGGCATCCAAGTTGCAAGCAATTTAGTCTTTGCCACATCACCCTTTCAGAAGTTGTCTTGCTAGAAAATGGTGCAAACCCTCAGCAAGTTTGCAG
>WBNM01027467.1:5828-20980 GCA_013399055.1 Ramphastos sulfuratus | reverse complement strand
TCTCCAGGCTGAACACCTCCAACTCTCCTGCCTCAGCTCCAAACCATTCCCCCTTGGCCTCTCTCTTGACACCCTCAGCAAAAGTCTCTCTGCAGCCTTCCTGCAGGATCCCTTCAGGCACTGGCAGGCAGCTCTAAGGTTCCCCTGGAGCCTTCTCCTCTCCAGGCTGCACACCCCCAGCTCCCTCAGCCTATCCTCACAGGAAAGCTGCTCCAGCCCTTGGCTCATTTTTGTAGCCTCCTTTAGACTCCCTCCAGCACCTTTGTGTCCTTTTCATGTTGAGGACACCAGAACTGGAAGCATCATCTCTAGGCTAATTCTCATTCTATGATTCTCATGGAATATTTAATAGCAGATGTGCAAGGGGAGAACTGACCATGCAAACCTTGAATATTTCTTTCCCTGGTAAAACAAAGCTTAATGGGAAAAGTTAAAGAAAAAAAAAACAAACCCAAAGCAACATGAAACCACTTACCAGTGTGCTGCAAAGGGACGACAAAGGTCCACGTGGAAGTTTTTTAAGTCTTTAAATCTAATGGCTGCTTCAATATAAACAAAAAGTATCCAGAGTGATACTGTTGGTAAGCACACCCCCCTCTCTGTTGGGAGAAGAGGAAAAAGAAACACTTCAGGAACACCATAGAAGCAGGAAATATTTTTACAGTTATTTTTATACCGTTCCGAACAGGGAATTTTCAGCCAGGCAGAGAGTGAATTTGAAAAGGCTTTCTTCAGAATGAAGTAACTCAGATGCTTTTATTTTAAACCAACTCTAAACTTGCATATCTGAAACCACCTGAGAGGAAATGAATGTGGGGAGAAAAAAAAAATGGAATAAAAATGTCTTTTTAGGTGCAGATGGGGAAAATAGAAACAGGACTACACAGACGTTGAATTGTCACCACCAGATTTCATTTTAGCCCCTAGCTGCAGAGTAGTGACTGATCCTCAGTCACTTAGTGGTGGCTGAGCTCTGTGTTCTGTTGCCAAACTTGAGTTCATGGGGTTGGGAGAGGTTCCCTGACATGGTCTGTGTGCTGTGCCCTGTCCTACACCAACAACTCTTCTGGCAGGGGGTTGGATTCAATGATCTATGCAGGTCTCTTCCAACCCCTACGATCCAGTGATCCTGTGAACTTCAAGATCAGACTTGATGCAACCCTGGGCAGTCTGATCTAGTTGGAGATGTCCCTGCTGACTGCAGGGGTGTTGGACAAGGTGACCTTTGAGGGTGAACCTCCTTATCTTGTTCTGTTACTTTTCTAAGGCATCAGTGAAAAACAACAGGAGCCCAGTAAGTGAAATAGCTTGGCACAAAGTGCAGGGAAGGAGCACAAATGGAAGAAGCTGCAGAAGATGAGGTAATGTTTCAGCTGATGATCTTTGAGTCAGAAGTGGTTCAGCCTGGACTTCACTCCAAGTTAGGTAGACCTCAGTGAACAAATCAGCTGAGAAAACAGGAGTGAGTAAGCACTGTAGTGGTTACTCCATATAGAGTAATGTAGGACACACTGCTCCCGGGCAGCCTGTGCCAGACTAACCACCCTCCAGAACTGCACACAGATATGCATTTAAGAATCCCAAAGGTTGTAGTAAATTAAAGTATTCAACAAGCTCAACAGCTCCAGCTACAACTGGCCCACCAGGCTTTTCCTTTAGGGTTTCTAAGCATCAACCCTGAGCACAGCTCCAGTTAACACTTTACCATATTAATACAATCCTAAAAATAACTTCCAGATTTTCCCTGTGTTTTAAATTGGGCAGCAACTGGTTCACAGCATCTTCCATTAGCTCCCACGTTGTCATTATTCTAAATGACTAACTTGTCAGAGGGATGACTGCATTCACCACTAAGCTGAGAAATGATCCATGCCAGCCTGCAAATTCTTGTGATCTGCTGCCACTGCTACCAGGAAATGTTACAACAACTCTCAAGGGCTTGTGGAGTGAAAAGTTCTCTTTCAAAAACAAACCCCAAACCCAAACCCAACTAAACAAACCAAAGCAACACAACCACCAAAAACTCAACATCGAATCAAGTTTTATTCTTAACATTTTTTGATTGAATCCTAGAATGGCTCAGGTTGGAAGGGACCTCAGAGCTCATCTGCTCCAAGCTTCCCACCATGCCCAGGGACACCTCTCAGCTAGACTTAGCTGCTCAAGGCCTCATCCAGCTCGACCTTGGCATCCACAGCCTCCCTGGGTAGCCAGTGCCAGACTCTCACCACCTTGGTACTGAAGAACTTCTTCCTCAGCTCCAGTCTAACCCTGCTCTGCCTCAGCTTCAAACCATTCCCCCTTGGCCTTTCTCTAGACACCCTCAGCAGCCTTCCTGTAGGATCCCTTCAGGTACTGAGAGGCAGCTCTATGATTCCCTCCAGAGCCTTTTCTGCTCAGCAGCTGAATCCAGCTGATAGAGATTTGACTAACACCAATTTAAATGATAACAAAAATCCCAAATTAACAGCACACTCATTGAGCAGCAGGATGAATTGAACAATTTTACAGCTTCTTGTGTGTGCTCTGAATTGCTTCTGTATCTGCTGAATTACTGCAGAAATCTTTTGAAAACAGGAAAATATTTGTTTGTTTTTTTTTCACTCTTCTGGAATTACAAGTCATGAAAATTACTATTTTCTTACTCTTCTGCAACTGTTTTTTATGCCACTTCCATTCCATTCCATTCATCAGCCTTTAATGATCACTCCAAGGTGCACCCAGCAAAGTGCAAATCTCCATTACTAACAAAAGCAAAATAACTTCTTTTAAGCAGGAAAAAAAAAAGGGAATTAAAACATTATTATAAATAGAAGAGTGTTTCTGTCTGTTAAAGCTCCAAGATAGATATCTTCAGATTCTGAAGTTGTAAATAAAAGAAGAAGGACCTACCTGTGTGCCAGACATACTGTACCCAAACATAGGTGCTGGCAGCAAAAAACAACCATTGGATTGGTATGAAGAGCAGACAGATTATATTGGATGTGAATGCTACACAAACAAAAAATACTGAAA
Organism: Ramphastos sulfuratus; assembly: GCA_013399055.1. Classification (NCBI taxonomy): domain Eukaryota; kingdom Metazoa; phylum Chordata; class Aves; order Piciformes; family Ramphastidae; genus Ramphastos; species Ramphastos sulfuratus. The sequence goes on along the minus strand of WBNM01027467.1, from coordinate 17,965 downwards.
TGGCCTAAAAGGAGAAAAAAAGGGAAAAAAAAAAGACTGGGTTAGTTTATTTCAACAAATAATCCCAGTTAATGAATGGTGACACAATGATTTCAGCACAGAAACACCACTGATGTGCACACTCCATGGCAGGGAGCTTGGAATTAAAGCATCTTTAAGGTTCCTTCCAATCCAAATCATTCTGTGACTCTGTGACAGGCAGGGCAGAGAAATGGAGCACTCTGGCCAAGGAGAGTTGTAGGTAACTAAGAGAAAATAGCTACAGCTTCGGAATCTACAGATCCAGAGAATGGGTTGGGTTGGAAGTGACCTGAAAGCTCATCCAGTCCCACTCCCTGTTATGGGCAGGGACACCTCCACCAGTACAGGTTGCTCAAGGCTTCACCCAACCTGGCTTTGAACATCTCCAGGGAGAGGGCATCCACAGCCTCCCTGGGCAACTTATCCCCACCCTCACTGTCAAGAATTTGCTCCTAACCTCCAGTCTCAATCTGCCCTCCTCAAGCTCTAATCCCTTCCCTCTCATCCTGCTGTGCCCACTCTTTCAACAAGTCTCCAAACAGCTACATTTAATTCCTTACTGCTCAGTTTGAAGGCTCATTTGCACTGCTGATCCTGTATTGTCATCACTGCATTCTCCATCTGGAGAAACAACCCCCAACCACCCAGCAGTGTCATGTAGTCTCTGAACAAGAAGTCAATCTCTCAACAGGCAAGGGCTTGTGTTTTCTTTCCAAGAAAACCCTGCTGTAGATGGATCCAAACCAATTCACTAACCTCAGGAATTCAAACAGTGCTTTCCTATGGCGAATATGTGAGTGCTGCATGCTCCATTTTCACATGCCACAGATGAAACAGGCAGGCAGAGGGGACAGACTTGAGCCCAGCTCATTTAGTTGAATTCCTCCTCTTGTGGATGATCATCAACACCACCCAAGGTAGAATGTGCCCTGAAACACTGCAGGATTTGCCTGCCAAGGGACAGTAATGTTGGGTGGTACTTACCAAGCCCTGGTATCGAAAGGAATCGTAAACACTCCTGATGAAGAGCCAGAATGGCCACAGGTACTCAAACCTGAACTCCAGGACAAAATCTGCCAGCAGTACCAGGGCCCACACAACCAGGAACTTCAGATACAGAAAGGTACTGCAAAACAAACAAACAACCAACAACAAAAGGGAATTTCAGGTTAGTACTTCCAAGAGACTTGCTTGCACAAGATCACAGAAGGGCTCAGGTTGGAAAGGACCTCGGAGCTCATCTGCTCCAACCTCCCTGCCATGGGCAGGGACACCTCTCAGCTGCTCAAGGCCTCATCCAACCTGGCCTTGGGAGGCTGTTTGTTGCCCAGAAAAGATCAGAGAATGACAGAATGGCTCAGGTTGGAAGTGTCTCTGGACACCCCTGTGAAAAGTCTCACCACCCTGGTACTGAAGAACTTCTTCCTCAGCTCCAGCCTAACCCTGCTCTGCCTCAGCTCCAAACCATTCCCCCTTGGCCTCTCTCTTGACACCCTCAGCAAAAGTCTCTCTGCAGCCTTCCTGCAGGATCCCTTCAAGCACTGGCAGGCAGCTCTAAGGTCCCCCTGGAGTCTTCTCTTCCCCAGGCTGCACACCCCCAGCTCCCTCAGGCTCTCCTCACAGCAGAGCTGCTCCAGCCCCTGGATCATCTTTGTGGCCTCCTCTGGACTTCTTTCAGCAGCTGTGTCCTTCTGATGCTGGGGACAGCAGAGCTGGAGGCAGGATTTGAGGTAGGGTCTCAGCAGAGCAAAGGGGCAGAATCCCCTCTCCTGCTCTCTTTTTTGGTTTTGGTTTGGGTTTTTGCCTTTTTTTTTGTTGTTGTTGTTGTTGTTAATTAAAAGTTCAGGAATGAAAGCTGCAGGTAACTATAACACAGAGAAGACAATTTTATCCAAAATGATTTTACAAACAAGGTGGCTTTGTGATTACCTTAAAATCAGGCCTGGTCTAATGAAGTTAATGACATTCAACTGCATTTGTGAAGTTGCAAAGAAACAGAAGCATTGTTAAAATATCTGTATCCAAGTGAATGCATCCCTTCAAAAAAACAAGAACCAAACAACAAAAAACCCACAACCCCAAACAAAGAAAAACTTAAAATCCACTTAAAAAACCCAAACCAAACAAAAATTCAGAAAAATAGAGGCACAGGAGCCTGGAGAGCAGGCAGCCCAAGAGCTAAATTATTTCACATGAGCCTTGAGACCAGGCACTAAGAGCTCTTTCCTATTTCAAAGCCACATTCCCTTATAGTTTTGAACTACTGATGATCCTTCTTGGCTCCACAGCTCAAAACATTTTGAGATCATACCTAGCTAACACAGGAGCACTTGAGGGAAATCAGCCCATGCCAAGAAGGAGGATGCCAACCCCATTTTCCCCAAACCCCAGTACCCAGAGCTCTACTCTCCCCCAAGCCATCTACCTTGCTGCACTGCACTGAGCTATAATGAAAGGTGGGGGGTCTAAAATACATTTGTGCTGTCTAAATCAGGGCAGTTTTTCCCTACAGTAACTGCTTTTCCATCCTCTATCACAGTGCCAACAAGTTCAGCAGAACTTTGCCCTGGAATGTTTACTGATAAGCTGCCAAGAGTTTGCACATCCAGTGCCAGGTAGAGTCAAGTTTCTGCACCACTCGTGGATGTGGAGCTTGTTTAGGAAGCTGCTCAGAGCTTCAGAGGAGGTACAAGAGAGAAAATGTCTATCAGAAGGTTGGAAGGGACCTCAAAGATCATCTAACTCCAACCTCCCCACCATGCCCAGGGACACCTCTCAGACTCAGCTGCTCAAGGCCTCATCCAACCTGGCCTTGAACACCCCCAGGCAGGAGGCAGCCACAGCCTCCCTGAGCAGCCTGTGCCAGAGTTTCCCCACCCTGGTACTGAAGAATTTCTTCCTCAGCTCCAGGCTAACCCTGCTCTGCCTCAGCTCCACACCATTCCCTCCTTGTCCTGTTGCTAGACAGGTCCCTGCCTGCCCATGCTGTTGTTCTCTGTTATATTGAAGTTTAGATCTTCACCATCATTCTAGAACAAGCAGCTGCACTCAGAAGCCATTCAGACATGAAAAGGTGACAGACACTTGGGTACAAACTCACCACATTTGTTCAGCCCATGCTGCTGAATCACCTATGTGCAGCTCTTAAGATCTGAGAAAACCCCTCAAAGCATCACACATTTTTCTGGCTGTTGTGTTATGTAGGCACTTTTCCCTGGGTTAAACTTCCAGCCATTGTTCCTTTTTCTGCCACTGAAATCCAGGAGGAGTCCACACTTCTCCTGGCAAATGAGAGCTGTCACAAGTAATGCTCCTCAGCTCAGAAGTGCTGCTCTGTGTTAAAGTATTTGCTGAGTAAGAGTTCTGTAAGGCAGCCATGGAAGTGATTTCTGATACTAAATTCCTGTCAATCCCAGGGCCCTGGTGACTTTCACCACTTTCTCAAGTGGAATTGTAACAATGCAACATTTGTAATAAGCTCTTCAAGAGCTTCATCTGAAGGACTCAAAGGCAATTAAGACTTTAATGATTACAAGACTAAGGCACAAGACAGTTACCTCCACTTATAGAATCATAGAATGGGAAGGTTGGAAGGGACCTCAAGGATCATCTAGTCCCAACCCCCTGCCTATGGGTTGGGACACCTCCCACTAGCACAGGTCACTCAAGGTCTCGTCCAACCTGGCCTTGAACACCTCCAGGGAGGGAGCAGCCACAACCTCCCTGGGCAGCCTGTGCCAGTGTCTCACCACCCTCACTGCAAACAACTTCTTCCTAACATCCACTTTCAATCTCCCCTCTGCCACTTCAAACCCATTCCCCCTTGTCCTGGCATTACAAGACCTTGTCAATAGTCCATCCCCAGCCTTCCTGTAGCCCCCTTCAGATACTGGAAGGCTGCTATAAGGTCTCCTGGAAGCCTTCTCTTCTCCAGGCTGAAGAACCCCAACTCTTGTAGCCTGTCCTCATAGGAGAGTTGCTCCAGCCCTCTGATCATCCACTTGTGTTGGCCTCAGCAACAAAGTTCTGTTTTGGGTATCAGCTGCAGGAGGTAGGATATTAGGAGCAATTTCTCTGCTGCAAGGGTGGTGCAGGCTGCCCAGGGAGCTGGTGGAGTCACCAGCCCTGGAGGTGTTCAAGAAACCTGTGGACCTGGCACTTGGGGGCCATGGTGGTGTTGGGTTGAAGGTTGAACTCAATGATCTCCAAGGTCTCTGCCAATAATTCTATGTTTCTATGCACACAGGCACTCACAGAAATAATTTTAAGGGCACTGTATTCCTGTAATTGTTTTTTTTACCCCTTGCTCCCCTCAATTAAAGCATGCAGGGCTGTGGAGCCAGAAGAGTGCAGCCTAAAACTAAACACTTCAGTTTTAAAACTGATCTAGGCAGCAGCTTCAAAACATCCTGGAGATGGGATGGCTTTGCAGAGGGTGATGAGCTTCTGTGCTGCCACAGCTCCACACACAGCTAGGTGAGAGCACCTTGGCTGCACATTGCAGGCTGCAGATGGCAAGGAGCCTTTGGAGGAGGGAGGAACACAGATCTCAGCTCCCCTTCTCCCATGGAGGTGCAAGCTGCACACTGAGGGATGCTGTGCCTGGCAGGCACATGGCTCATCAGTTAATTAACAGGTGCCTCCTGAACAGACACCTCTGCAGTGAGGAATGGAATCAGCAATAGCTGAAAGATGCCCAACAAGAGTTAAAGCTCCAAGAAAGCCAGGCCAAGAGACATCTCCTTTGGCCACCTTAATCACTGCCCATCAGCAAGAGTTAAAGCTCCAAGAAAGCCAGGCCAAGAGACATCTCTTTTGGCCACCTTAATCACTGCCCACCAGTAAGAGTTAAAGCTCCAAGAAAGCCAGGACAAGAGACCTCTCCTTTTGCCACCTTAATCACTGCCCACCAGCAAGAGTTAAAGCTCCAAGAAAGCCAGGCCAAGAGACATCTCCTTTGGCCACCTTAATCACTGCCCACCAGTAAGAGTTAAAGCTCCAAGAAAGCCAGGCCAAGAGACATCTCCTTTGGCCACCTTAATCACTGCCCACCAGCAATGCTTAAAGCTCCAAGAAAGCCAGGCCAAGAGACATCTCCTTTGGCCACCTTAATCACTGCTCTGCTCCTCTGTTTGATACCACAGACCCTTCAAATAAGATCAGAGGAATGAAATGACTAAAATAATTCAGCAACAGCCCTCCTCCCTTTCTCTGCTTTGTACCAGCCTCTTGTCTTTGCTCTGCAGCCCCTGGATTCCTCCCAGGCACGGTTCTTCCCTTTCCATTGTTATCCAGCCTCTGTCCCTCTGCACCTCCCCTCCCACCACCCAGCCAGCCTTGGGAATCCAGCACCAGCCATTTGGTGGCTGTGAACCTCTCCTACTCATTGATCTTTCTGGGCACATCCACACATCTCTCCAGTTCTGATAGCTGCTGCGTCAGTAGCCCCACTTAGAGATAACATTCAGGAGGCAGAAGTGCTTCCTAACCTCCCCAGCCCTTAGATTAGAAAGGCTCAAACATATTCCACGATGCCAATTAGAATTCTGAGTGTGTGCTGTGTACAGGGGAAGGTTGGTGCAGACAAATTCCTAAAATCTAGGTTATCCAATTTTCTGACACATGTCAAAGAAAAAAGAAATAAATAAGATCTGCCTCCAGTGCTCTGAGAGGGAGTGAAGGAGGCCAGGGGCTTGCCCTCCAAGGCTAGCATATGGCATTTAATCTTAGAGGGGGAAGGCTGGACACGTTGATGAGGAGAGCAGGGTACCAAAGGGGAAGGAGCAGTGATTACAGTGCTGCAGATCCTCTGAAAGGTCAAGTGATTGCTAATGTACACTGGGTAGGAAGATTTATTCATAACCCAGCAGTGCTTTTGCCCCTCCTGTTAATTTTCAAACAAATAATTTCCCTCCTTATTCTTCCTCCACACTCCTCAAGTGCCAGATGCCAATTTTTTTTCCCCTTTGGTTCTTCCTTTTTTCCTCCCTTCTTGTTCTTTGTTCTCTTTTTACTGCCCCACAGAAACAGCCACTCTGCTTGCTGTAAGGTAAAAATACCTACAAATAAAAAAAGAATCACTAAGAACCACCCCTCCCAGACCCAAACCACATCCCAAATCCAAAGGAGGAGCAGCACTGGTGGTGTGTTTCACTGTGCAGCCTGACTCACACAAGACAATGACAAGGGAGAGGAAGGCAGCCTGAGGGTGGCAGGGTGCCAAGCACAGAGGCAGGCTTGAGAAAGGTGAAGTTGAGCACACTTTGTCCATTCCTTGGTCATCTCCCATCACCACCTCAAGGTTACCCAGCCAATGGACTGGGGATGCCAAAGGAATATCCCTGGAGAATTCCAAAGAACACACAAATATCTGGAAGATAATTACTGGTGGTCAATAATAAGTCCAGCAAGAATGCAACTGCTGGGGTGTGCTAGGTATGTGTGACAGCACAGGGGGTGAGGGTTTCAAACTGGATTGAGGTGAGACATTAGGAAGCAATTCATCCCCATCAGGGTGGTGAGGCATTGGAACAAGCTGCCCAGAGAAGCTGTGGAGGCTCCAAGCCTGGGAGTGTTGAAAGCCAGGCTGGATGGAGCCTTGAGCAAACTGATCTAGTAGGAGATGTTGGTGTCATGGCAGGGGGGCTGGAACTAGATGATCCTTCGGGCCCCTTCTAACCCAAACCATTCTAGGATTCTATAGTGGGAGCTATTATGTGAAACACTTGCTGACTGCATTTGTGAACAGGAAAATGTAAAGAATCCCAGGAAACCTCCCAGACTATTTATTCAGCATCTTGATATGGCACAGAACAGATCAACTCAACTGTGGAAACAAAAAGGAAGACAAAACAGAAATCTCTTAACAGTGATTCTGGAAGCAAGTGCAGAGCCAGGGGCATGTAATCAACAACTGGAACTGTAGTGCTGAAACAAGAGAAGCTGTGAACCCACCGTGGTAAAACTGAAAACTGCTGAAAACACAGCAAATAAAGCAGGAGGAACTGCAGAGTGCAGGGAATGAAAGTCACTGGCAGAGGGAAGTGATATAGCATATACCATTGGGGTTGACACTGCAGAACACATTTAAATGTAAGTGAAATTAGATTGGAGACCTGAATTTAAGTTAAAAGCCTAAAAGGTAGCACTGCTGGATTGTTACAGACCTCCAGGGTAGGCTGGGAAGAAAATGTTTTGGTGGTTTTTTTTTTTTCCTCTCCATATCAAAAGCTTATAAAAAAAGTGCCAGGATAAATCAGGAGGAAGAATCATCAGGGATTTAAAAAGAAAAAAAGCCTTCAAAAAGGTCATGTTCCTGCAGTCAGTAATGAACTGCTCTTCCCTACAGTTTATTTGGCTGTCAGCAGGACTAAGAATCAAGTCCTTGGAAGGAAGCCACACCAGAAGTTGGGTGGCACAGAGAACCAGAAGTACCTTAGCAAAGGAGCCATGGTATGATGCCCAGCACGAGGTGCCCAGCCTGCCTGTATGCCAATCAGTGACCACTTGGAGACCAGACACAGACACATCCTCCCAGGCACTCACTTGGCTGCCAGCCCAGGGAGTGCTTGTGATAAAGGCCAATAGATATCCATAGGGCTAAATAAAATCCTAATTCTCAAGTGTTTAAGGCCTGTTGTCAGGAAATCCACGAGGCACGGCAGGAGTCAGCCGATGTGACAGTGTAACTTGAGCCACTAACATGTGGAACTCATCTGGAAATTCAACCAGCTACAAAATCTGTCCCAAGTGCCAATATGACTCAGTAGAGCCTAAACAAGCAGCATCAGCAAGAAAGCAGATCAAGGATGGGGACTGGGAAGAGTTAGAAACAAGCAGTAACAAGTAAACTTTAATTGCTTAACTGATGACAAGCTACAATGAATACTTTTAATTAACAATTAAGTTTTTAAGGCATGTTCAGTGTCAAAGGTATGATCTTAATCAACCAAGCACTGCAAAACAACGGCAATAGAGAGCTGGAAAAAAAGGCTTAAAAAGGCAAAGTTTTGCACATCCACTGTGCAAAAAAAAAAAAAAACCCAGAGCTCTCCTGACTCCTATCATCAGTTTGCTGGATTTGGAGACCTACTGAAAGCACAGCTCTGTCGTGACTGTTGTGATGCTCCTTCTGCACTGCCAACACTTGTAAATTTCACAAGAATTGCACACATTAGACGGGGACTCATCAGGTTTTTCAGAGCACAGATGGCACCGTCCGGCTGAAGCTGTGGTACTGCACCACTGCCACCCGAGGCTCCAGTCACAGGAGCGCTAAAGGCAGTGCTGGCACATCTTGAAGGACCTCAGAGCTGGAGATGGGGAGGAAAAATAAACTGAAAGGAGGAAAAAGGGCAAAAAGCAGAAGGAAGGAATCTCAGCAGAATGGAAAAAGCAGTCTGAAGAGCACCAGGGAGGGCAGCTGCTGGCAGTTTGGTGGGGAAGGGGCAGGGAGAAGGCTGGTCAGGAATGACTCTGGAAGTGCTTATGAGGGGCTGAGGCCAAACAGGTCGTTTAATTCAGGCAGCAAATTGTGTGTGTGTGTAGGTCCTTTAAATAAATCCAGCTGTAAAATTTCAAATAAGTGAGGCTGTAAGCCCTCAGAGCAGCTTGTTAAAAAGGCTACTGCAGGAGCTGGTACAACATTTAACATCCAGAGTGCCAAGAAATTCACATTTTTCAGGGCAGCTTGAGGTGTTTTATTTCTAAGTCTGTGATCAGAAATCCTTTTCCTAGTGCTTCTTCTAAATTTGCTTCAGGTTTACACACACAGATCACCCCACCAGCAGCCTCACTGCAGGACAATTCCTCCATTGCTTCACCTGCTCCACAACTCCTCAGCTTTGCAGCTTCTCAACTACACTCACATGTGTCTGCCAGTGCCAGCTGTGCCTGGCTCTGAATTGGAAAGCTTGGAGAGGGAACAAGGAGGGGAAGATTGGCCTCAATTTGAAAAAAAGCAAACAAAAATCCTACCAGAGTTAAGTATCTCAATCATGCTGTTTGTTCAGCCTTTGCTTTGCTTCTATGATGCTGCCTCCTGATAACTGTATTTACTGCCTTTGTGTAAGCTGATGGTGACAATTAAGATAAATTGAGTAAACAACTATAATCATTACAAGAATTTAGAGATCTATAGTTATATGAGAAGCTACCTGCATCTAATCTCATTGAGTTATGGAGAGCAAAGAAAAGAGAGGGGAGGGGAAAAAAAAACAGGGAAAAGGAGAAGCAGGAAAGCAAAAACAAGAGAGAGAGTCACAGCCTGTATAGAAATCCCTCTCCCTGGTTGGATTTCCAGAGAGAAGCCTTCACTCTGGTTTCAATCTTTCTGTGAGGTGACACTTTGAAGTCACTGACTACTTCTGTGTGTCAAAAAGCCACATGAAACAAAGGCTAAAATGAAACAAAGGCTAGAACTCCCAGTTCTGAACTAAAACATCCAGGAAAAGTGAGTACAAGAAGCCAGGAGTCTGAGCTCTTCACACAGCTCCACCAGCTTAACACATTCATCAGCTGGTAGCGTTCTCAGCTTTTACTGCTTTTCCTTCCTTCTCTCACCCCACTTTTCCAGCCAAGCATATCAAAGACAACAGAGAGCACAGGATTTTGAAGGACTTTGGAAAACTTAAGTAATTCTGTAAGGATTTGCTTCTATTTGAATCCTCTTCCTAAGACAAATCATCTCAAATATTAACTTCTGAGCAATGGATGCTTTTGAACATCCCAAGCACCATTTGCACAACACCTGAGAGTCAAAAGCAACAAGATCCCCTCTGCCCACACCTAGAGACTCACTACAAGGAGAATGAGCTGTGAGAGAGCTCACAGTCAGCTGCTTTCCTCCTGCACAGCTAACATCTGCATTGTATGAGTTTGCTTAAGTTTCCAGCCACTGCATACATAAACCTCAAGTGAACTAGAAACAGGAGTGTGTGCTCACAAGAGCTTTTCAAAAGCCACCTTTGCAAAGCTTCCCTGGGCAGAGAAACAGAATTAGTGTCTGTCATAGAAAATTTGGCATAGTCAGGGAGGCAAAGCTCTAAATACACTCACAACAAGCAAACACTTAGGAATGTGTCTCTGGTTTGGAGTGTTCCGCACGTAAACACCTGGCAAAAGGAGCTGCTCTTGAAAGGCACCACTGAGGTACAGCCCAGGAACGTGGACCTCAATTCTCTACAGCTTCCTTTCTCACTCCGTGGGTCAGAGGCAAGGCAGATACCTGCTGTGTTTTCCCCAGCACCCAGCCCAGCTCCAGGCAGCACCGATGCAGGCTCACATCCCCTCACTGCTGCACGTTTCGCACTGGCAGGCTTCCACTGCAGAGGCCATGGCACAGGCACCTTCACCACCACGTGAAGTCCAAGTTGCTTAGCCCTAGTGCAAGTGGCTGCCTAACACCAGCAAGATGCTCCCTGCTCTGCCATGCTGCTGCTCTCACAGAACCGTAGGCTCCTGGAATTGCTTCAGGTGGAAACGACCTTTAGGATCGTGGAGTCCAACCATTATCTAACTCTGTCAAGCCTGGCACTAAACCATGTCCTTAAGCATCACATCACTTTGAACCACAGTTGGTCCCTCTGGGAAAATCCAGCCCCGAGAACTCGCTGAGGAAAGCTCTACCGGGAGAGAGGACGGCGAGGGTCCCCCGCACGGTGCAAAGCTCCGGGATGAAGGCTCCCAATGGCTCCTCACTGCTTCCTTCAGGCAGCGCCGACAGGACCTTGGCCAGCAGCTCCCCCCCGGCCCCAACGCCTCGGCGGAGCCGGCAGCAGACGAGGGGGCGGCGGAGGGGTCGGTGCGGCCTAGCGGCGGCGCGACCAGGCCGCGGGGCGGGGCAGGGCAGCGCCTGAGGGGAGCCGAGACGCCATGGCGCGGTGGCCCCAACTTGACAGGGTCGCGCCGGGGAGGCGGGACAGAGGGGAGCCGTTGANTTTCTCCCTGGGAAACAAAGAAATAAAAATAATTCCTGGTCCGTCCCTCCCCGCCGCGTCCCCCCGCGCAGTCGCCGCGCAGCGCCCCGCCTCTTTCGGCGCTGCCCAATCAAGCTGTTGACGCTACCGGAATGACAGCGTGCTCGGCCAATAAGCAGCGCGGAAAGACGGACGGAATGGGAGACCCATGGTGACATCATAAAGTTGGTTCCGCCTACCGCTATCGGGTTGCCCGCCTGTGCCCTTGATTGACGGCCACGACAGCCTGTCAAAGGGAAGGGATTCGTGAATTGATGGCTTGCGGGCCAATCCGTGAGAAGGTTTTCTTCTTTTCCCGCCTACTGCCCTTCTGGGCTTGTTCCCGCCCCTTGTTGTGATAGATAGCAAAACTGCCCAAAGGAAGAGACAAATAAAAATAAAAGGACAGCTCAGCTATCCAGTCGGAAACGGAAGAAGGAGGGCTCAATTTCCTCTGTCACATTGACGCTGAAGTACCGCCTTTCGCACTTGATTGACAAGTTTGCTGGCAAATAGGCTGTTGGGAAAAGAGAANTAAACCATGTCCTTAAGCATCACATCACTTTGAACCACAGTTGGTCCCTCTGGGAAAATCCAGCCCCGAGAACTCGCTGAGGAAAGCTCTACCGGGAGAGAGGACGGCGAGGGTCCCCCGCACGGTGCAAAGCTCCGGGATGAAGGCTCCCAATGGCTCCTCACTGCTTCCTTCAGGCAGCGCCGACAGGACCTTGGCCAGCAGCTCCCCCCCGGCCCCAACGCCTCGGCGGAGCCGGCAGCAGACGAGGGGGCGGCGGAGGGGTCGGTGCGGCCTAGCGGCGGCGCGACCAGGCCGCGGGGCGGGGCAGGGCAGCGCCTGAGGGGAGCCGAGACGCCATGGCGCGGTGGCCCCAACTTGACAGGGTCGCGCCGGGGAGGCGGGACAGAGGGGAGCCGTTGATGGGAAGACGTTACGAAGGTACCGGGCCGACGCATCCCCTATTCCTCCTCCTCCTTCTCCTTCCCCTCCGCCACCACCAGCACCATCACCCGCTCGGTACCTGCCGTAGATGCCCTCGGTGATGCGGTTCCGTTTGAGCGGCCGCCGCAGTTTGCTGCAGTCCGCGCTCCGCCGCTTCATCCTCCCGGCCGCCTCCGGCCCGGCCCAGCCCGGCCCGGGGCCCG